>CAJFCO010017430.1:27227-52865 GCA_904066015.1 Synergus gifuensis | reverse complement strand
GGGTGGGGATCCGGACATCCAAGACACCCCTTCTGGATCCGCCACTGTTCTTCACGCATCTTCTTTCTCAATAATATTTTGGCGGGTTTACAAGTTTTATTATATATTATTCAGAATTTAAATCATATTAAAATGACTGGTAAAAAAATTGTGATTCTTTTCCTTGTTTTTGTTTTTATTCAATCCTTTAATGCAATGAGCAAGGCAAATGGTAAAATTCCAAGTAATTTTCCTCCCCAGGTACACTTTTGCTTTCTTTCTTCGTGTGAAATATAGAATAGCTATTTTTTGATGAACTTAAGGCTATGTTAGACTTACCCGATTCCTACCTTACCGACATTTTTTTCTCTGCAACGCTACGTCTACATTTATTCAGATATCAAATTGAAAATTTCTAAAATTGAAGCTAAAACATTAAGGTACGTTTATCTGGTCCTAAATATTGACATTTATAAAAAAAATTTTTCAACAAAATTTTTTTTATTTTTACAAAAATTTAAGACCAGATAAACATACCTTAGAATATTTTCTTTAATGTTAGAAATTTTCAATTGGATATCTCAATAAATGTAGACGTAGCGTTGCAAAAAAAAAAGTCGATAAGGGATCGGGTAAGTCTTACATGGCCTTAAGGGCATGCTCTACGGTGACGATGCAACTAATTTTTTTTACTCTCACCATGTCCAAACGGAATCATATATCGCTTTCAAAATTTGGAATACAGGAAATGAGACATTAAATTGTGTTTGTATATTCAGTTGTAGTCAAAATTTTGAAAAAAAATCAAGTCGGTAAAGTAGGGATCTGATTTTTTTTCAAAATTATAGCTCCAACTAAATATACAAACGTAATTTAATGTCTCATTTCCTATATTCCAAATTTTGAGAATGATATATGATTCCGTTTGGACATGGTGAGCGCCAAAATAAATTTTTTACAACCAAACACAGAGCATGCCCTTAAGGCTATGCATCAGTTGTCCAATCCGTACCTTACCGGAAGTATTTTTCCTCTAATGCCGCATTTCTACATTTATGAAGATATCGAGTTGAAATTTCTGAAATTAAAGAAAATATACTAAAGTATTTTTATCTCAATAAATATAGAAATGGCATGAATCGGATAACTGATAAATGGCCTGAAGGGTATTAGATCCAAATTCCCACCTTAAAAATAAATTTCCTCATTTTACATGACAAATATTGTAAGTAGAATGTATTTCACTCTGTGGTGGTATTCATTTCATAAAAATAAGTATATGTAAATATCTAATTAAAGTATTTGTCAAGTAAAATGAGGAAATCAGATTTTACGATTAGAACTTGGATCCAACGCCCTTAATATTTTATAAGATGTATATTTGAAAATGAGTTTTTTGCATGATTTAATTTAATTTAATTTAATTTAATTAGGTAAGGAAAGGTTCAGACAATTCAGCCGGTAGGAGCATTAGCTCACCATGTCCACCAGGGCACCCACCTCGGTGAGTTTTTTGGAATTTTATATTCAGGGCACACTGAGAAAAAAATATTCGAAAATCAAATAAACGTATATTTGTTATAGAGCCAACTAAAAAATATCTTTGAATTAAATAAAATTTATTTGATTCAATGCAATTTTTTATTTGAATTAAATAGAAAATTTATTTGAATCAAATAAATTTTATTTAATTCAAAGATATTTTTTAGTTGGCCCTATAACAAATATATGTTTCTTCAACACGTGCACGAAAACCACGTGTTTTCGAGCGTGTGAAGCGAGTTGAAAGTTGCTGTTTCCAGAGCAGTGAAATAAACTGGGAAAAAAACTCCTAACAGGGAAAAAAACTCCAACTGGAGGTAAAAAAACTCGCGACAGTACTGCCTCTGGCGGAGAATCTTGTAATCGCGCTATTCTAACCTCTGGAAACGGCAACTTTCAGCTCGCTTTACACGCTCTCAAACACGTGGTTTCGTGTACTTTTTGAAGAAAATATCGTATGCAACTGGGGATACAGGCGTTTTGTCTCGCGCTACGTATGCAGAACTCGTCTTCGCTCTCGGGGCGCCTTCGGCGCCCTCGAGCTACTACTCGTTCTGCATACGTCGCGCTCGACGAAAAACGCCTGTATGTATCCCTAGATGCATAATATACTATTATTTAATTCAAACAAACTTTTTTTCTGGGTGCATTGGATCGAAGTTTTTTCGCTCTGTACCCTTACTTCTATTTCGAAAAAGAGTCTGTTTAGAGAACAAAAAGATATTCGATAGAATTCTAATATTTTTTGAGTAAAATAAGAAAATTGAATTTTGAGGTAAGAAGTTGGATCCAGCACCCATAATCTAATATTTAAGAAAATTAATTTGACCATATATATTTTTAGAACCCCAGGACATTTGTGTCAGCCAAAACGATAGCGACGGAGGAAGTTTTCAATAATTTATTGTAGGAGACAATCCTCAATTTATAGTAGCAATTGTGCTTTTTTCGTAATATAAATGTCACCACTGACCACGTACTGAACTTGATTCACATTTCTTATTTTCTATCCACCCAGTGTTAATTAAAATCTTTTTCATCACGAGCCACGTTTTGTTTGTCGGTATAATCTATTCTGTAACTATAAAACAAAATATATCTGCAATTTGTAATTACATATAAGTATCTGGTTATCTTTTGCACATTCCACGGATCCTGCCTATCCTTAATAGAAGTGAATAAAATATTGTCTGAAGATTTTTATTTATTATACGATAGTGACCATGATCTCGATAGTTTACAATTCATTTAGAATTCAATGAAATTGTTTCCAAGAGGCAATACGTGGGAGTTGTTAATATTGCGTCTCAAAAATTAATTACAAAAATTGTATTAAACTGTTCCTTTATATAATACTAGCAATTATGATCCGCGCGCGATTAATTTCTCGTTTTTGCACACCTTCAAAATTCTTATTAAAATTACTTAATATCCTATATATTATAAAATCTCGTAAGATTCCTTAAAATTATTTAAGACCTTTGAAATGTCATAGAATGCATTAAAGTTCCTGACAATCCAATAAAATTTCGTAAAACCCCTTGAAAGTCCTTAAAAAATAACTTAATATCTCATAAAATATCGTAAAATTACTTGATATTCTTTAAAACTCCACAACCTGTCGTTATATCCCTTAAAATTGCTTAAAACTAGCTGTGAAGTTGTATCAACTTTTGTGCTCATTCAATGAGCACTTTGCATCCTGTAAGCAAATATGATTTGCTTCCTCATAGAGGAAGCATTAAGTATTCTTTACATCAGCATTAAATTTTGATTATTTGAGTAGTTATATTCAAAAAATTCATTTTCAAAAATTACAATGAAGCACAACTTTCTTATTTTTCAATGAAATGCATTAATCATTAATTCATGCATTAATTCATTTTCGAAAATTCAATGAAATGCATTAATCTTATAGGTCAATCGATTCGTCTCGACGCAAGGAACCTTTATTTTCCTTATGTCAGCTTTTAAGTTTGAATATTAATATTCAATTAATTATATACTATATAGTATATTGCCATCGTCAAGAATTGTTGCCATTTGTTCATGACAGAGAATACAATATATAAATATTTAAGCATATTATATTAATTATATTAATTACTAAAGTTAATTAGGTTTAAGAATTTTTTATTGTTCGAGCAACTGTACACAATAAACGATAAAAAAAAATCACCTTGGTTTTAGTTGACCGACGAGAGCTTAAATTTTGAATATATTAAAAATAAATTTTTCTTCATGGTCGTGTTACGCCAAATATAAAACTTGTAAAAAAATACAACTTGCTACAACTATAATTTATAATTAAAAAGAATATCTTGATTTAAAAGTCGCGGCACCGTGGTTAATTCAAGTTGTTTCAACTATTATTTATAGTAAAAATCATTTTTTTATCTAGTCAATTTAACGTGAGAAATCTGGTAACTGTAACTAGGTATAAAAGTTACAGCAGCGTGTTGATATAGTTATGCTCACTACTTCAGGTTGTTTGCCATGACTATTTTATTTGAAATAAAGACTAACTGTACCAGGTAATATAGTTGCCACAACTAGATTTCCTCGTTACTATGACTACATTTGCCTTCACAGTTCTGACTGGAAAACAAAAGTCAAAGACGATTTCAACTATACTTAGCCTGGTTGACCTAACCAGGAATTTCTCTCGGTGTGATTAAGTTTAAAATAAAAAGGTAGAGTAATGGGTTTGGGTTGAAAGTAAAAGGTTTATTTGTAAAACAAAGTTAAGAAAGTGTAAAAATAAAAAGTTAACAATTATAAAAGTTAACAAGGTTTAGTTTAAAAAGTAAATTCTAATAGCAAAGGGTAGTTCGGGGTTAAACAGTGTTGTGGGTCGAATGGGTAGTCGCAGCGACGTTGGGAGATGCTCCACTGGTTGGAGAAGCCAGGGAGGTCTTGGCTGGGGGCAAGTTGGGGAAAGAGTGACAGACTGCTCGATGTTAGTGCTTCGGTGCTGATCTTTATAGATACGGCTGGGTGTTCCCCCTCCTATGGTCAGTCGGTGATTTGCTCGTATGAAAAAGCGAGGGTCTCTCGTAGAGTCGCCAAAGTGGGAGCAACAATTTGTCCTTATAGCGAGCGCAGACGGTGAAGAGATCTCGCGTGAACGGGAGTGACAATTTGTTACTATCGGGGAGAGCGGATGTTGGAGAGAGACCCACGCGACAGGATTCTTTTTAGGAGGACTTAGAAATATTTTCTAAATTATTGACAGGTGAGGTTAGAATGCCCAGGTGACGAAAGAAAAGAATTATAAATGTTCACCAAAACGATTCATGATTATAAAAGAATTTATAATCATGAATACATTTTTGGCGGACGTCAAAAATCTTTTAAAATTCCTAAAAATCTCTTAAAGTTTTCTAGTAATCCTTCAAAATTCCATAAAATATTTTCAGAATTTCGTGAAATATTTTTTAATTCCACGAGGAATTTTAAAATTTCTTTAAGTGCACAAAAATTTCTTTAAATTAATGGAAACCTATTGAAATCCCTTAAAATTCGCTGAAATCTTTTGAAATTCCTAAAAACATCTTTAAATATATCTTAAAATTCCACTATAATATTTGAAATTCCATGAAATCCTTTACAATTATTTTACAAAATCGTTTACAAATCATAAGAATATGGTGAAATTCTTTAAAATTCCATAAAGTGCATTAAAATCTCTAAAAAAAAAACTCTTCAAACAAAAAATCTCACAAAATCTTTTACAAATCAAAAATGACTTGAAATTTTTTTAAACTCTATGAGGAGTATTAAAATTCCATAAAATCATTTTAAAATGTCAAAATTACTTACAATTTTTACAAGCTACTTAAAATCCTTTAGAATTCTACGAAAAACTTTAAAATCCCTTAAAATACGTAAAGATTTCTTAAAATTCATGAAAGCCTCTTGAAATTTCTTAAACTTCTACAAAATCTTTTATAAATCATAAAAATGTTGTGAAATCCTTTAAAATTCCATGAGGAAAATTTAAATTCTTTAAAATCACTTTAAAATAATTAAAATTTCTTAAAATTCTTACAAGCTTTTTAAAATCCTTTTAAATTCGACGAGAATATTTATAATTCCTTAAAATCTCTTAAAATTTTTACAAGTTTCTTAAATTCCTTTATAATTCCACGAAAAACTTTTAAATATCTTAAAATAATACGTAAAAAACTTTTATAATTTTTGAAAACTTCAAAATTCCCTAAAATTCCACAAAATATTTAGAAAATCATAAAAATCTTGTGGAATCCTTTATTTCTCAAGGAACTTTAAAATTCCTTAAAATTCTTTGAATTCCCTAAACTTCCTTAAAAATCTCGTAAAATTTTATAAAGTTCTTTTACAATTCAACTAAATCTTTTAAATATTATACAAATCTCTTGGAATCATTATATAAAAACCTAGAGAATATCTCAGAGAATACCTGGAAATTATTTATAATCCTTCGAAATTTTTGAATAGTTTCTAAAATTTGTTAAATAAATTGTAAAATTTATATATGTGATACGACAAAAATAACATAGTTAACGTAAATGTCAATTTCTATTTTCCCTGACAACTACTCGCATTTCCCTGACTTCCCTGACAGGTGGCCACCCTGAGTTTCAAATCTGATTGGCTTTGGAATAACTTGAAGTTGTAAGAAGAAAAACAAAATAACCGTGCAAGTTGGGTTGATAATCTTGTCTTAGGGTGGCGTCCCATGATTGCGTTTAGCGTTGCGTCATAATGAGAGTAAAAGAGAAAAAAGTATACTTCTGTCTGTTTCTCTCTCATTATGACGCAACGAAAAACGCAGTCATGGGACGCCACCCTTAAAAAAGAGATGTTACCAATATATCGAACACATTGTTGTCGAAAAGCTGCTTGGTTCCTTTGGAAATTGTGCAAAATTTGTGTGAATGTATGTATCGACTTTGAAAACTATCTTCAGACTATTTTCGTTGTCAAAACTATTACTAATAAAAAGGTTATATAAAAAGATAGAAAATAATTTAAAGTGATAAAAATAATTATTTTAACGGTGAAAAATAAATTATTAATGAAGCAAAAAAATATTTCAAAATATATATCTCAGGTTAGTGAATATTATTTGAAAAATTAAACAGATTACTTATAGTAAACTTTTCATGTGTTTTTTATATCAGTTTTTAATATATATAAATATTTAATATATATGTATTCGTATATTTACAGATCAGTTACTATCAGAATTATGAGATTTTATGGGATTATAAAATAGTTTTAAGGGATTTGACTATATATATATATATATATATATATATATATATATATATATATATATATATATATATATATATTTTGTGGAATTTTAAGTAAATTGAGAGACTTTTGAGAGATTTATAGGCATTTCATGATATTTCATTGAATTTTAAAGTATTTTAAGAGATTTAACGATATATCATATGATATTAAGTTATTTTAACGAATTAAGGGATTTCATGGGAGTTACGAGATTTGATTGGATTTTCGGGAATTTTAAGGGATTTCATAAGACTTCATGTGATTTTGCTTCCTCACAGAGGAAGCTTTGTGGTGGTGACAAAATCAAGTTTCCTAAAAAAGATTTTTTTCAACATATTTTAATGTCAATATATCATGGGACGCCACCCTTAAAAAAGAGATGTTACCAATATATCGAACACATTGTTGTCCTGAAAAATTGTCCGTGTGTGTGTGTGTGTGTGTATGTGTGTGTGTGTGTGTATGTGTGTGTGTGTGTGTGTGTGTGTGTGTGTGTGTGTGTGTGTGTGTGTGTGTGTGTGTGTGTGTGTGTGTGTGTGTGTGTGTGTATGTGTGTGTGTGTGTGTGTGTGTGTGTGTGTGTGTGTGTGTGTGTGTGTGTGTGTGTGTGTGTGTGTGTGTGTGTGTGTGTGTGTCACGCTTTTAACGATCCTGCAATATCTTTAAAACGCATATAGATAAATTGATGAAATTTGGCATATTTATAGCACTATTTACCAAGTTGAATTGTTTTATAAGAGTTTACCAAAATATTTAATTTTACAAGTTTATTGTACTTTTATAATTTTCGTAAAATTCATTTTTTCACTGTAACTTATAAAATGTTGAAAATTTAAAGATGATGTAAGGAAAACGTGGATTCCTTTCATCGAGACGAATCGATTGACCTATATGATTAATGCATTTCATTAAAAAATAAAGGATTTTATGGTTAATTGTATTTTCAAAAATTAATTTTTCGAATATAACTTTTCAAATAATAAAAATTTTGACTTGACGTAAGGAAAATAAATGTTCCTTGCATCGAGACGAATCGATTGGTCTATAAGATTATTTCATTTCATTGAAAAATAACAAAGTTATGGTTCTATTTAATTTTGAAAAATTAGTTTTTCAACTACAACTTCTCTAATATTCAAAATTCGAAGCTGACGTAACGAAAATAAAGGTTCCTTGCGTCGAGACGAATCGATTGACCTATAATATTAATGCATTTCATTTAAAAATAAGAAAGTTGTGCTTTATTGTAATTTTCGAAAATGAATTGAGGGCCCAGATGCAATAACGTCCTATAAATTTCTTTCGCCAAGAAACGTTGGCCCCTGTACAGTGTTTAAAAAAGTTCTGAAATAAATATTTTAAGCTACATATTTTCATAGAAAATTTAATCGCGCATCTTTTTTTTCCTTATAAAAAAAGTTGTAACTTTTGTCAGTTTTGAAATAAAGACAAAAAACGCATTTTTTTTAAATTAAGATTTTCCGTCTTTTGTCACTTCAACTCGCTATATATTAATGAGTTTTCAATATTTTCTTATGTAAATTTCAGAAAATATACCTTATGGTGTTCTACGAACGAAAGTGTAATTAATTAATGATTATTTTTGTTGAAAAAAATTATTTTAATTTTTCTTTGCAACATTGCACAATCCACGCGTTCTTATCTTCAAGCGCTTCGGGAGTCGAGCGAATTTTGAACAATGGAAAACTTTCAGCGGGAAAGTTGTTCATAAAGATATGAATAAGTTTTCTCGAAAGTTGTATTTTAATCGAATTAATCTTTCAAAAGTTATGAACGTTTTACTTCGTCCACGCGGTCGATTTCTTCGCACGAATTGACGCATGGTCATAGGTGCAAATTCAGATTGGAACTCTATAGAGGTTAATAAAGTAAAAATTATTTGTATCACATGTTATGTTATAATATGTTTAATTATAATATTATAATTATTATCATATTAATGTTATGTCTCGGGAGAGATAACACACTCTTCAATTTAAAAGAATTAGAGAGGTTCCTCGTTTTAGGATTGGGAAAGGATTTCTCAATCACAGGGATGAGGATAGCCAGCCAGATTTCAAAATAAGAATATATAGATTTAAGATAACAATATTATTTATTGAATAAAAGAGATGATTTAGGATCTTGGTTACAAGTGAAAAGTGAAACCTCAGCCTTTGTTAGAAAAGTATTTATAATGTGTACCTGACCATTGTGAAAGATTCGCAGTTAAAGTTGAATGTGCACTCTCAGTTGAATCTTGATGATGATTGATGATTGTTTCCTCAGTCTAAATCCAAGATCACTTCCCGACACTAAGTTCGATGTTGCTTCCGGAGACTAAGTCCGAAAATGGTTTCAGAGTCTAAGTCCGAAGTGGAATATTTAGGAGTGATAGACTTTTAGACTTGGAGTTCCGGTAGTAGTAAAGAAGAGATTCGTTCTGAACCGCAGACTCGCAGATTTGGTGATCCTTAGGGCGGAGGTTGAATTTTAACAGACTCACTAATTACTGGTGACTGCGAGAGTGAGTGAGTTACTCGGTGACAGTGACTGTGACAGTGACAGTGACAGTGACTCCTGAGGATCATTTCTTCTGTTTATATATCTGTTGGGGCACCCTTCTGTCTTCTCACCCCGGTGAGGACTAGGGGGCAATAATGTTCTAGAATGTTCTAGAATATTCTGTGGATCTGCGATAATTTCATGTACATTTTCTAAGTTGCATCATTCGAGGTTTTCTTTGAAAGAGGGTGAGAGAGTGCACGCGTCAAAGGGTCGACAGGTCCGGTGGCATTTATTTATTTAATGGGTGACTCGTTCTAGCAGAGGTCATAAATTAGAGAAGGATAAACATAATGAGAGAGTGAGAGATTAAGAAATTGACATTTTACTAAGATAATTTACTCCTCGGACCCTTGCTTTTTAGTGAAGGCAAGTATATTCTTTCTTCGTTGCCTGCTAGGCTTGACGGCTTTACATTAAGTTTAAAATATCCAAGATCCTTTAAATATTGTTTAAAGAGTAATGATTGTTGTTAACTTTAGAATAAATGTTGGGTTACATTACTAAGTGCCAGCTAAGAAACATTGATTATTGTGGCTGGTCTTCTTGACTTACAATGAGTATTGAGTTATAAATTATATTATAATGTTTATAAATAAACTAATTAGAATAACGTCGCGGGACGTGACATTAATATTATTATATTATTATTATATTAATATTATTATTATATTATAATTATAATATTGATTATAATATTTTATAATATGTTTACAAACATCAAGGTCACCACAACACATAATGCTGAAAGTAGGGTACACGGAGAGACTTTAATTATCAAATAATGTTCTTTGGCATATCAAAGATTCTTAAAAACTGTATGAATTTAGGGATAATCCAGGTACAACCATAATCTTTCTTAATTCAAGAAATAGTATTATTCACGGTTAAGAAATTGGCAATTAGAATAATTCATACTGGTGAAAAATAAGTCTTGAAATAAAAATTTCAAAATTTAATATTCTAAAGAAGATCAATTCTAATTTTTTTTAGTAAAAATAGCCGAATACTCTCCGATCTCTTCCGACTTCCCCCGAAAGAATGAACTGGCGCCATCTGGCGCACAGTCGCGCGCCGAATTTTGACCAATGGGAGTATCATCACTGACAGAAATAAATAAAGTCCGGGGCACAACCAATTTTGTATCTGCGAGTGTAGAAGTTGAACTAGACCCTGGGTACCATGATATTTTGAGCCAGCACTAGTAGTTTCTCGCAAGTGGTGAAACTTTTCTCTGTTAGTATATAAGAACAGAGAGAATGTTTAGTATCATGTGTGCGTTTATTAGCGATAGTGCGATAGTTGCGATATATGATAGATATGTGTATATAGGTTAAAATTATATTAGGTAGGTCTTTAAGTAGAGGGGGAAAAAGCGTTATCGTGTCTAAGTCTAAATGAATTTCACTTAGAGGAGGAAATCTTGTAGAGTCTCCATCTTCTTTTTTCAGTATGATTCTCAAGACCACGTGACCAGTTTTACTATAATGATTTAGAAATATTCTTATTCTCAATATGAAAGAGTGTACAATTTTTAAGATTTCTTCCTAAAAATATATCACAACTACAATTTGAGTATCACTATGTGAACTTTTGTAATAGAACATCGATTATCCCTAAATTATAACTTACTATATGAACTATACATATACAAGAAAAGTAAAAATTGATAATTAAAGTTTCTCCGTGTACTTTTATCCTTATTTGCGTCGATTTGCGCGAAAAAGCCAACTGCGTGGACGAAGTAAAACGTTCACAACTTTTTAACGATTAATTCGATTAAAATACAACTTTCGAGAAAACTTATTTATATCTTTATGAACAACTTTCCCACTGAAAGTTTTCCATTGTTAAAAATTCGCTCGACTCCCGAAGCGCTTGAAGATATGAACGCGTGGATTGTGCAATGTTGCAAATAAAAATTAAAATAATTTTTTTAAACAAAATTAATTATTATTTAATTACACTTCCGTTCGTAGAATACCATACGGTATATTTCCTGAAATTTTCATAAGAAAATATTGAAAACTCATTAATATATAGCGAGTTGAAGTGACAAAAGACAGAAAATTTTAATTTAAAAAAAAATGCGTTTTTTGTCTTTATTTCAAAACTGACAAAAGTTAGAACTTTTTTTATGAGGAAAAAAAGATGCACAATTAAATTTTCTATGAAAATATGTAGCTTAAAATATTTATTTCAAAACTTTTTTAAACACTGTCCAGGGGCCAACGTTTCTTGGCGAAAGAAATTTATAGGACGTTATTGCATCCGGGCCCTCAATTTTTCGAATATAATTTCTCAAATAATCAAAATTTAATGCTGATATAAAGAATACTTAATGCTTCCTCTATGAGAAAGCAAATCATATTTGCTTGCAGGAAGCAAAGTCCTCATAGAATGAGCACAAAAGTTGATACAATTTCACAGCTAGTTATGGGATTTGCTGGTATTTTGGGAGATTCTTAGTAATTTTAAGCGACTTTAAGATATTTTATGAGAAATTAAGTCATTTTAAGGTCATTTAGTTTCAGAAATTTTTAAGGATTTGTTGAGATTATATTGAAATTTCAAGAATTTTATAGAATTTAACGAAATTTCACGGAATTTTGTGTAATTTTAAGTAATTTAAGAAATATCATTTGATTTTACGAAATCTAAAAGAATTTCATAAGATTTCATAGGATTTTTAGTCATTTTAAGGGTTACAAGGATAGGTTGTGCAATTATAATGAAGTTTATGGAACATCAAGGAATATCAAGGAGTATTAAATGATTTTACGAAATTTAAAGGAATTTTACCAGATTTTGGAAATATGTTAAAGGCATTTTAAGATATTGTATGGAGTATTAAGTAATTTTAAATACTTTTAAGGGATTCAGGGGATTTCACGGGATTTTATGGAATTTTAAATTTGTAAGATATTTTACGGAATATTAACTTATTTTGAAGACTTTCAAGGGATTTTACGAGATTTCATTGAATTGTCAGGAATGTTAAGAGATTTCATGACATTTCATGGGATTTTAAATAATTTTAAAGGATTTTACGATATTTCATGTGATATTTATTAATTTTCAGGACTTTTAAGGAATTCAAGGAATTTTACGAAATTTCAGCTGATTTTCAGAAATTTTAAGAGATTTAATCAGATTTCATGAGTCTTTGAGTAATTTTAAGGAATATCAAGTGAATTTACGAAAATTAAAGGAATTTCACGAAATTTTGAAAGATAATAAAGGCATTTTAAAGAATTTCATAAAACTTATGGAGATTTCTGAAATTAGATAAAGAATTAAAAAATTTTATATTGCAAGAATTAAAAATTCTAAATTATTTTTTCTACCAGCAAAAGGTGAGCAAAAATGAGAAATTAATCGCGCGCAGTGCGCGCGGATCATAATTGCTAGTATAGTTAAATAAATAATAATAAATAAATTTAATAATTATAGGAATTGTTATTTAGAATACATTTCAATCCGAATAAACATTATTAATTCGTCATGGAAATGCATCCAAAATTAATACATTGAATTATAACAATAAACAACATCTACAATCGTAAGCAGACATGAGTGTAAAAATATTATTTTTAACATTTTTTACTTCCAAAGTAAACTTTGCAAGTATACTTTTCGTATTCGGTATTTATCGATGTCTGGCGGGTTTCTCCTTCTCTTCCTGTCTTCTTTCCCCCCCATACTATACATTCTTACAGGTACCGTTAATCCTCTTTGGAGCATTGAACCAGTAGACCTATCGGATGGAACCACGTTAGTCTTTTCATAAAATATTTTCTTCAATTGCGTTCAAAAACACTACATTTTGATTCCTTGCAACAATAATAAATAAATCAAGATGATAACAAAGTGAGTCGTGTTGAAACCATCGAAATCTCGCTGTCAGTGACATTTTTCAATTCATTCAATTCAATGAACAAAGTGATACCGCAACCAGTACGTTCATGAATTTCTTTCAAGTTCGTGCTCTTGATTATTTGTATTTTTTTTTGTTAATTGAATATTATATGACATAGTTGGATGAGAAAAATGAACAAAAAAAAAACAAACACAATTCAAAATGTCGTTAAATTTGTCGAATTTATCATTAACTGTTGAAGGAAATCAAGAAAAAGAAGGAGTGTTATTATAATTCATATACATATATAAAATACGAATTGAGGTGAAGAAGACACCTGTTCCTTTAACAATGAGGACAAGTGTATAAAGTGTTGTGATCAGTATTTTTTAGAGTTTATATTTTCCTGGATCTGTCTATATATTTATTATTACAAAATAGAAGTATTAACATGCAAAACGGAAAAAGTGTTAAAACAATGGAGCCCAATTCAAATGGTGTGATATCAAAAAATCATCAAAACCGCAAAACCAAATTTTCGGCCTATTTTTGGTGGTTGTTTGGTGGAATTTTTGGAGCACATCATGTTTATCTAGATAGGGACGATCATGCTCTTATTTATTTCTGTACTTTGGGTGGATACTTTGGAATGGGGTGGCTTAGAGATTTATTCAAAATTCCAACATACGTGGCAGATACTAATAATGATCGTGAATATCTTGACTGGTTTACTAATCAAGTCCGGGCCAACAAAAAGGTAAGATATATTTTAATGTTTACTATGTATTTAGTTTTTTCCACATAAATATGTAAATTATTTTTGAATTTTAGTTCGAAAATCAGAATCAGGGTAGTTCATGAGTACAGTTATATGCACAATTGCAAAAATTCAAATTCAAATTGCGCGACAAACAACAATAGTCAAAAATGATGAAAAATGTTGTTGGTCAACTTTTTAAAAATTTTTAAGTCTCCTTATAAGGGGGATCACGTAAATTTACCGAAATTTTAAACTCCCGAAACTTAAAATCATCGAAATTTAAAATTATTATTTAAACAAAAATTTCTGTTTCAGAAATTTTTGTTTAAATAATAATGTAATATATAATAATACTAGCAATTATGATCTGTGCGCGATTAATTTCTCGTTTTTGCACACCTTTTGCTAGTATAAAAAATAATAGAGAAAATAATTTGTGAAATATAGAAACTTGTAATCCCTTGACTAATTTCAGAAATCACCATAAGTTTCGTAAGATTCTTTAAAATCCCTTTAATGTCCTTCAAAATTCTTATTAAAATTACTTAATATCCTATATAAAATCTCGTAAGATCCCTTAAAATTATTTAAAACTCCTGAAATATCATGAAATCCATTAAAATTCCTGACAATCCAATAGAATTTCGTAAAACCCCTTGAAAGTACCTTAAAAAATAACTTAATATCTCATAAAATATCGTAAAATATCTTACAAGTATTTAAAATTCCATGAAATTCCGTAAAATCCCTCGAATCCCTCAAAAGTGTTTTAAATTACTTAATGTCCTGTACAATATCTTAAAATCCCTTTAACATCCTTTAAAATCTGGTCAAAGTCCTTTAAATTTCATAAAATTACTTGATATTCTTTAAAATTCCACAACCTATCGCTATATCCCTTCAAATTATTTAAAATTACTCAAAATACTATGAAATCTCATTAAAACTCTTAAAATTCCTGAAAATGAACTGAAATTTCGTCAAATCCCTTGAGTCCCTTCAAAATCCTTTAAATTACTTAATAACCCACAAAATATCGAAAATCCCTTAAAATTATTTAAAATCCCATGAAATATCATGAAATCCATTAAAATTCAGAATCTGGTGAAATTCCTTTAAATTTTATAAATTCACTTCATATTCCTTGATATTCCTTAAAATTCGACAATCTTTTTTTATATCCCTTAAAATTACTTAAAATTCTATAAAATCTTAGGAAATCCTTTAAGTTTCGTAAAATCACTTGAGATTACTTAAAATTACTCAAAAGCCAATTAATTCCAATTAAATCCGATAAAATTATTCAAAATTCCACAAAATCTCGTTAAATACTTAAAAATTGTTGAAAGTTCAATGAATCTCAACAAATCTTTTAAAATTTCTGAAAATAAAAGTCCTCAAAATTTCTTATTATCACAAAATACCTAAAAATCCCTTAAAATTACTTAGAATCCACAAAAATAACATCAAATCCCACAAAGTTATTTAAAATTACAGGAGATTAATTACAAAATTAATTACAAAACCACTTAAAGTTACAATATCTCATTTCAGGAGATATCTCCTGAAATTCCGAAAAATCAAATGAACTCTCGTAAATCCCTTGAAATCTGTTAAGTCCATAAAATATTAAATCACCGTAAAAAATATCCAATGAAATATTATAGAATCCCTTAAAATTATTTAAAATTCCTGTCAATCCAATGAAATCTCGTAAAATCCCTTGAAAGTCTTTAAAATCATTTAATATCCCCTAGAATATCTTACAAGTATTTAAATCCCTTTATATTCTTTAAAACTCTTTAAAATTACTACTTAATATCCCGTACAATATCTTAAAATGCCCTTAACATCCTTCAACATGTGGTGAAATTACTTTAAATTTCATAAAATAATTTAATACTACTTGATATTCCTTGATGTTCCATAAAATTCAATCAAATTCCACAAACTATCGTTATAACCCTTAAAATTACTTAAAATCCCACGAAATCTTTTGAAATCCCTTAAAATTAATAAAAATCCAATGAAATCTCGTAAATCCCTTGCGAAATCACAAAAGTCGTTGAAATAACTAAATATCCTATGAAATATCGTAAAATCTCTCAAAATTACTTAAAATTTCATTCAATGTCGTAAAATCATTTGAAATTTCATAAGATTCCTCGAAATACTGTCAAATCAATTAATATTTTTAAATTCCTTAACATTGTATTCAAGGTTCCATGGTAGTAATATAAATAATAATAATAATAATAATAATAATAATAATAATAATAATAATCTATTAAATTAAAATATCTTAAAATCCAGTGAAATTTTGTAAAACTCTCTTAAAAGTTTCTCAAATTACTTAAAATTCCACAAAATATATAGTCACATTCCTTAAAATTACTTTATAATCCCATAAAATCTCATAATGCTGATGGTGACTGATCTGTAAATATACGAATACATATACATATAATAAACTAGCTGTGAAGTTGTATCAACTTTTGTGCTTATTCAATGAGCACTTTGCTTCCTGTAAGCAAATATGATTATTTGAGAAGTTATATTCCAAAAATTCATTTTCAAAAATTACAATAAAGCACAATTTTCTTATTTTTCAATGAAATGCATTAATCTTATAGGTTAATCGATTCGTCTCGACGCAAGGAACCTTTATTTTCCTTACGTCAGCTTCGAATTTTGAATATTAGAGAAGTTATAGTTGAAAAACAAATTTTTAAAAATTAAATAGATCAATACTTTTGTTATTTTTCAATGAAATGAAATAATATTATAGACCAATCGATTCGTCTCGATGCAAGGAACATTTATTTTCCTTATGTAAAGTCAAAATTTTGATTATTTGAAAAGTTATATTCGAAAAATTCATTTTAGAAAATTACAATAAAGCACAACTTTCTTATTTTTCAATGAAATGCATTAATCTTATAAGTCAATCGATTCGTCTCGACGTAAGGAACCTTTATTTTCCTTACGTCAGCTTCGAATTTTGAATATTATAGAAGTTATAGTTGAAAAACTAACTTTTTAAAATTAAATAAAACCATAACTTTGTTATTTTTCAATGAAATAAAATAATATTATAGATCAATCGATTCGTCTCGATGCAAGGAACATTTATTTTCCTTACGTCAAGTCAAAATTTTGATTATTTGAAAAGTTATAGTCGAAAAATTAATTTTTGAAAATACAATTAACTTGAAATTTGTTATTTTTTAATGAAATGCATTAATAATATAGGTCAATCGATTCGTTTCAACACAAGGAATCTACGTTTTCCTTACATCATCTTGGAATTTTGATTATTTGAGATGTTATAGTGAAAAAATGAATTTTAAGAAAATTATAAAAGTACATAAAACTTGTAAAATTAAATATTTTGTTAAACCATTGTAAGAAATTCAACTATGTGTATAATGAAATAACTATGCAAAATTTCATCAATTTATCTCCACGCGTTTTCAAGAAATTGCTGGATCGTGACACACACACACACACACACACACACACACACACACACACACACACACACACACACATATATATATATATATATATATACACATCCGGACAATAATTGATTAAAATGTTTTGTATTAGGCATTTATCAACTGAGGAATGTTTAATGAAACCATTTTAAAAATATTGGAAAATGTAACGACTACAAAGCTTCCTCTTTGAGGAAGAAAAATGTAATAAAAAGTTTTGTTTAAAAGTTTCGAAAATAAATTTTAAACAAAAATTTCGGAATTTTTTAATGTCGGGAAATTTCAATTTCGAGAATATTTAATTTTGAGAATTTTATAATTTCGGAAATTTAAAATTTCGATAACTTTCAATTTCAGGAATTTTAAATTTCGGTATTATTATTTTCTTATGGGAATTTGAAATTTCGATAATTGTCAATTTCGGAAATTTTAAATTTCGGGAATTTTAAATTTTATTAAATTTACGTGATCCCTCTTATAGAAATTCTATTTTTACTACGAAATTTAATTTACTAAGCTCGCACAGTTTCATCCGAAAATTATTTTAAAAAATTTCTTTGGGTGCATTGAATTATAATAAAAATAGATATAGCCTTAAATATTATGCAATAATTATTTGTTGATTTTTTGTTGAATTTTCAGCCTCCATTTACGACGGTGCGGTTTTTGGGTTCCTGTTGCGTTTCTTACTTATGGGGTCAGTTGGTGTACATAGCAATACCTGAAGAAGAAATTAATGGAATAAATTTCAGACCTTTTATTATTCTTGTACCAGGCGCTATTGCATTAGGTAAATACAGCAAAAAATGAGAGCATATATACAATTCAAGTTTAAAATGAAAACGACGTACTTTAATCACACTAAAGCGTATTTTACAATTCAGAGATAAGGTAAAGGCCACTATATTTGAGATAACGAAACATACGGAGTGGTTAGAAGCAAGTTATATATGCGAAAAATTAAACCAGGATTAAACGTTATTACTTTAAACATTTAATATTTCCTTAGAAAATATTAATTCTGTAAATTGTTTTTATTTATTTGTTTATTTTAATCGAATAAATTATATTTATATAATGTGTAATATTTAAATTATAAGGACATGTAGTAATATCATGAGAGAAAATGTAAAGGGTTTAAATTTTGTAAAATTTGCGGGAATTTAAGGGCATTGGACCGTAGTGTTTAGCTCAAAATTCCGTACTCCATTTTACTCAACGAAAATTATAGATAAATATTTTTTCGCTCTGTAGCGCTAATCTTTTTAAATTCTCATCAGAGAAGGTATTAGATTTGTGTAAAATTTGACCCCCCCAGTTTTTGTCAAATGTCCACGTTTTGGGACCCCCTGAACCCGAAAAACATGTTTTTACGAATGTGTGTGTGTGTGTGAGTAGTAGTTTTCGTTTTAATCGTGAAAAATATTGTTAAACAGAGTCGAGCGCGAAGCGCGAGGTTTAAATCAAATATCGAGCGCGAAGCGCGAGTGCCCTGACGAGAATGTGCTCGTTAAGGTCGATAGAACCTTAAGTAAATTAGTTAAATTTTGCATTCAAGGCTGTAATTTAATTAAATTTAAATTTAATTTAATTAAATTTTAAAAAATATATAAAAATATAAATTACAAATATAAAAAAATAAATTAAAATTAAAAAATGTAAAATAAAAATAAAAAATATATAATTTAATTAAATTTAAAAAAAAACATATAGGTTCAAGCGTCCTGTAAAGCGCAAGCTTCACAAAGGGCACAAAGGGCACAAAAGCGCGCAACATGGAGCGCGAAGCGCGACGATCGAACTATATTCGACCACCCGCGCGCCGTAAGTGCGCTTATTTTTGCGAGCGAAGCGAGCCGCGCGCGAAGCGCGCGATGAGAATGTGCCCGCGAAGCGGGCAGATTTTTCAAACATAAGATTGTGTAAAGAGCGAAAAAATATTTAGTTTCGATCCTTTTTGCATAAAATGAAGAATTCAAAATCTAACTTCAAAATTCAATATTTTCATTTTACTAAAAAAATATTTGAATTAGATATTTTCTCGCTCTGTACGCACAATTCTAGTTAAAAATTGATTAATTCTACAGAGGGAAAAAATTCCAAATTTAATATTTCTTGAGTAAAATGAAGAAATCGAAGTTTTAGATTAGAACTTGGCTCCAACCCCTCTAAATCTCTTGAAATATTTTGAGTTATTTTCAATAATAAACAATAATATTCCAGTTATTAAAATGCTTTCTAGGTACTTGGATCGTTGGAAATGTGGGAAAAGAAAGAGGCTCAATTTGGATTCCATTAATTGCATCATATTTGTGCTATCCTACATTGTATTATATAGGCGATGACAGCACCTGGATGTGCCTTATGGTCCTAGCATCCTATTTGAGTTTCGATTCGTTTGCCAAGCAGTGGCGTTTAAAGCCGAAAAAGAAGAAATCTTTACGTCAAAGACTGACATTTTTATTATTTGCTGTAATTCTGTACACTTCCCTCTGGTGCAGTTATTTCTACTTGAATGCCACTATTACTGACAACGATGGAGAGGAGATTAAATTTTCTGATGCAGTCAAACATTTTCTAACTTCTCCAATATGGTTAGATCTTAAGGTTTGTTCAATTTCAATTTATTATTTCAAACGAGGGGTGGAAAACTCGTAAAATTAATTGTACACTTGTATAGAAATATACTAAATTCTCCTGATATATCTGAAGTCTGAAAATTCGGTTTCTTCATTTTACTCAACAAATATTAAATTTAGCATTTTTTCCCTCTGTAGAATTAATCAATTTTTAAGTGGAATTATGCGTACAGAGTGAGAAAATATTTAATTAAAATATTTTTTGAGTAAAATAAAAATATTCAATTTTGAAGTTAGATTTTGAATTCTTCGTTTTATGCAGAAAGTATCGAAATTAAATATTATTTCGCTCTGTATGCAGTTTTATAGTTGAAAAAAGATTAGTGCTACAGAGCGAAAAAATATTTATCTATAATTTTTGTTGAGTAAAATGGGGAATGGAATTTTTAGATTAGAACTTAGCTCCAACACCCTTAAATAAAATTGTATATGTTGTATTTTAAGGATATCTTAAAAAAGTGATGTTACCAATATATCGAACACATTGTTGTCGAAAATCTGATTGGTTTAGAAACTGCGCGAATTGTGTGAATGTATCGAATTTGCAAACAATCTTCAGACTATTTTCGTTTTCAAAAAGATTATTAAAAAAGAGAATACAAATTTTACAAAATTTATATAAATTTTAGAAATATTAAAGGATTTCACGTTATTTCAAAGAATTTTATGAAATATATTCTAATTTTCAGAAATTTTAAGAGATTTTACCAGTTATTGGGGTTTTATAGAATCTAAAAATCTTATAAAGAGTTTTCATTGGATTTTCAGGTAATTTATTGAATTTATTGATATTCCTAAAATTAGATTAGGAATTACAAATTTTTATATTTCAAAAATTAAAATCTCTGAATTATTTTGCATACTTTTGAAATCCCTTAATTTTTCCAATCCCACATTTTTTTGGGAAAATTATAATATTTTAAAGGATTATAAAGTAATTTTAAGGACTATGTATATATTTTGTGGAATTTTAAGTAATTTGAGAAACTTTTAGATATTTTACGAAATTTCATTGAATTTTTTGGTATTTTAAGAGATTTAATGAGATTTCACGGAATTTTGAAAAATGTTAAGGAATTTAAAAGAGCTTTACGAAATTTATTGAGATATTATAAATATAAAGTGATTTCACAGTATTTCGAGGAATTTTATGAAATTTTAAAGGATTTTACGTAATTGCATGAAATTTTAACTAATTTTCAGAGATTTTACAACTTTTTATAGGATATTAAGGTATTTTAACGACTTAAGGGATTTCAAGGGATTTACGGGATTTCATTGAATTTTCAGGAATTTCAAGGTATTTCATGGGATTTTAAGTAATTTTATGGGATTTGATGATATTTTGGGTGATTCTAAGTAATTTTAAGTAACTTTAAAATATTTTATGAGATATTAAGTAATTTTAAAAACATTTATTTCTAGAAATTTTAAAGGATTTGGTGAGATTATATTAGATTTTCAAGAATTTTAAAGAATTTAACGAAATTTCATGGAATTTTGAGTAATCTTAAGAGATATAATGAGACTTTATGAGATTTTGAGTAATTTTAAGTAATTGTAAGGAATTTCACCAGATTTTTAAGGATGTTAAAGGGATTTTAAGATATTTTATGGGAATTTTACGCGATTTCATGGGATTTTCAGGAATTTTAAGGGATTTCATGAAATTTCATAGGATTTTAAATAACTTTAAGGGATTTTTTCATATTTTATGGAATTTTAAGTAATTCTAAGGGATTTTACAATCTTTTATGGGATATTAAGTAATTTTGAAAACTTTGAATGAATCCAATAGATTTTAAAAAATTTCAGTAGATTTTCAGAAATATTAAGAGATTTAATGAGACTTTATGGGATTTTGAGTAATTTTAAGTAATTTTAAGAAATATCAATTGAATTTATGAAATTGAAAAGAATTTCACCAAATTTTGAAGGATAATAAGGTCATTTTAAGGAATTTTATAAAACTCATGTAGATTCCTGAAATTAGATAAAGAATTACAAGATTTTATATTTCAAGAATTAAAAATCCTCAATTATTTTTCCTACTAGCAAAAGGTGAGCAAAAACGATAAAAATTAATCGCGCGCAGAGCTCGCGGATCATAATTGCTAGTAAATTATAAGCAGCCATATGCAATAGAAAAACACATATGAAAACATATATGTATATTCGAAAAAGAATATATATTTGAAAAATTCTTCTTCTAATTCTTATTATCATTATTATTATACAAAATATTACATTTTTGTAGGCGAGCTTGGAAGCAACGTGGCAACAAGCACGAAACCAAGGATTCTGGGCTACTTGGAGACAAATAGTAGAATTGTCTGATCCGAGAGGTGAAATAAATGCCTACAAGGTTGGTTTGAAAATGTTTTTTTTTTTTTAATCTCTTGTTATTTACATCCCCTTGCAATTTTTGATTCGTCCTAGTATTATTTGAATACTATTCTTTCTTTTAGGTTCTAGGATTATCTCAGACCGCCTCTCAGAGTGAAGTAACTTCCAGATGGAGGACTCTCTCTAGAGAAAATCATCCAGACAAAATTAAAGGCAGTGATGAGGAACGTCGTAAAGCACAAGAGTTTTTCATGGAAATTCAACAAGCTTACGAAATACTTTCAAGCGCCAAGAATCGGAGACAACGGCGAAATAGGAAATCTTCTACATAGTTGTGAAAATGTGCATCTTTCAGAAACTGTGCTAAAAGTTAATGAGCAATTTGTTATTAACTATACAAGTATAATTAGGTATTTTAAAAAGTGAATCTAGTGCAGAAATCGATTGATTATTTGTTACCTATAATGAAAGTTTTCTCAAAAGGTATATCCAATAATATAATAAGAATATTGTAGCAAAAATTTATCTTTTAACTAGTCTTACACGAAAATCGACCATGCAGAATTTACCTATATAATTTTAACGATATAATAATATAAAAGTAATACAATATAATAATTCTTCTTTTCACGTACATACGTGTAACAATGTTGATGCTCAAGGGTTAATTAATACTTTTGTCTTTAAGGGCGTTGGACCCAAGTGTTAAGCTCAAAATTCCATTCTCCATTTTACTCAACGATAATTATAGGTAAATATTTTTTCGCTCTGTAGTGCTAATCTTCTCTCAAATATAAGACTGCATACAGAGCGAAAAAATATTTAATTTCGATACTTTTTGCTTAAAATGAAGAATTCAAAATCTGACTTCAAAATTCAATATTTTCATTTTAATTAAAAAATATTCGAATTAGATATTTTATCGCTCTTTGCGCATTATTTTTAGTTAAAAAATTATTGATTCTACAGAGGGAAAAAATTCCAATTGTAATATTTGTTATGTAAAATGAAGAAATCGAGTTTTTAGATTTGAACTTGGCTCCAACACCCTTAATTGAGTTGTATAGGGAAGTTATTTTGATTCCATTGAACAACTCTCCCAATATATTATCAGAACAGCAAGTAGAAGACATTATTTTGCTCCGTTGAATATGATCTATTACTATTACTTAAATCTAAACTTATAATAATAAAGCGAATGATTGAAAATAATATATGTAGAAAAAGGTCAAGTCAAAAAGTCTTAAAATTCGGAGAAACGCTATTCGAACTGATGAAAATAACTGCCATCACTATGAATCTCAGAATAAAATTGCAAAGTGTCTTTAATTTAATGCTAAAATGAGTCTTGGTAAGCGATACTATTTATTTATTTTTTTCGCCCTTGGTGGTTTCATTATTGTTTTCTCTATCTCTTCGGAAAAATTAGTTACGTCTAGTGTTTCAGGAGGTGCGACCAGCGTTACCCTAAGAAAAACAATTATTTACTGAAAATGTAATAATAATTTAATTAACCCTTTCGTGCACATAAGAGTTAAAGTTATGGTGCAGGAAAACTATTTCCACTATAAGGGGTTCCGACCTGCGCTGAATCCGAATCCGGGTCAGATTTTGAAAATTCAAGATGGCGGATCCAATATGGCGGACAACATATCGAAAATATCAATATTTTACGGAAAGAAAAATTTTATTGTATTTTACGTCAGAAAACAAATACAAACTGTTCTTGGTATTTTTTTTTTGATTTATCGCATAGTTTTCGAGAAAAAAATTCATAAAGTTTGCACATGACAATAGAAGCCGTCTATTCCATTCGTGCACATAAGAATTACAGCTATGGTGCAGGAAAACTGTTTCCACTATAAGGGGTTCCGACCCGCACTGAATCCGATCGGGGGTCAGATTTTGAAAATTCAAGCGGATCCAATATGATATATTGTCCGCCATATTGAATCCGCCATCTTGAATTTTCGAAATCTGACCCCGGATTCGGATTCAGCGCGGGTCGGGACCCCATATAGTAGAAACAGTTTTTCTGCACCATAGCTGTAACTCTTATGTGCAAGAATGGAATAGACGGCTTCTATTGTCATATGCAAACTTTATGAATTTTTTTCTCGAAAAATATGCGATAAATAAAAAAACGCCAAGAACAGTTTGTATTTTTTTTTGGCGTAAAATACGATAAGATTTTTCTTTTCGTAAAATATTGATATTTTCGATATGTTGTCCGCCATATTGGATCCGCCATCTTGAATTTTCAAAATCTGACACCGGATTCGGATTCAGCGCAGGTCGGTATCCCTTATAGTGGAAATAGTTTTCCTGCACCATAGCTGTAACTCTTATGTGCACGAAATAAATTTAATATTTAATTAAAAATTGTATTACCTCAACTGTGGCACATTGAGTAGCCTTTTAACTACAGGAGAAACATTGCTTGGTTTCGGTAAAACTGCGCTACTGGCACAAAGGGCTGCACTTGTTAATTGAGATACTAATGAAAAACTGTGATCAGATCCGGAATTGGTGCGAAAGACCCTTTTTATTCTTGACCGAAGACCCGTCGACTGTCGGGGATGTGGGATTTTTGGAATCGGAGTTACCTGAAAATGTTAAATTTATATATAAATAATATTATATGTATTTTATAATATCATCATTATGTATATAAAATTACATACATATAAAATGGAAAATAGAATTTTGAGCTTAATTATCGGGTCCAACGTCCTTAATAATTATTATATATACATATAATAATTATTAAGGGCGTTGGACTCGTTAATTAAGCTCAAAATTCCATTTTCCATTTTACTCAACCTAAATTCTTGATAAATATTTTATCGCTCTGTAGCGCTAATCTTTTTTCAAATATAAGACTGCGTACAAAGCGCAAAAATAATTAATTTCGATACTTTTTGCACAAAACGAAGAAATTAAAATCTAACTTCAAAATTGAATATTTTCATTCCTACATCCTATTATAAAAAGGACATGAATTTCGGCTAACTTCATAGCGTTACCTTTACATGCATTTCCTGCATAAACACTGGTTACGCATGAAGTGAGCGTCAAGTCGTGAGTATTCTCGACTTGGCGCGAGGATTTCAATTTTCATTTCACTTTCTACAAACGAAACACGCGCGCTTGAGCGCGCGTGTTT
>CAJFCO010017428.1:10656-43181 GCA_904066015.1 Synergus gifuensis | reverse complement strand
TGTGTGTGTGTGTGTGTGTGTGTGTGTGTGTGTGTGTGTGTGTGTGTGTCACGATCCAGCAATTTCTTGAAAACGCGTAGAGATAAATTGATGAAATTTTGCATAGTTATTTCATTATACACCTAGTTGAATTTCTTACAATGGTTTAACAAAATATTTAATTTTACAAGTTTGATGTACTTTTATAATTTTCTTAAAATTCATTTTTTCACTATAACTTCTCAAATAATCAAAATTCAAAGATGATGTAAGGAAAATGTAGATTTCTTGTGCCGAAACGAATCAATTGACCTATATTATTAATGCATTTCATTAAAAAATAACAAAGTTATGGTTAATTGTATTTTCAAAAATTAATTTTTCGACTAGAACTTTTCAAATAATCAAAATCTTGACTTGACATAAGGAAAATAAATGTTCCTTGCATCGAGACGAATCGATTGGTCTATAATATTATTTCATTTCATTGAAAAATAACAAAGTTATGGTTTTATTTAATTTTAAAAAATTAGTTTTTCAACTATAACTTCTATAATATTCAAAATTCGAAGCTGACGTAAAGAAAATAAAGGTTCCTTGATTCGAGACGAATCGATTGACCTATAAGATTAATGCATTTCATTGAAAAATAAGGATGTTATGGTTAATTGTATTTTAAAAAATTAATTTTTCGACTATAACTTTTCAAATAATCAAAATTTTGACTTGACATATGGAATATAAATGTTCCTTGCATCTAGGTGAATCGATTGATCTATAATATTATTTCATTTCATTGAAAAATAACAAAATTATTGATCTATTTAATTTTTAAAAATTTGTTTTTCAACTATAACTTCTCTAATATTCAAAATTCGAAGCTGACGTAAGGAAAATAAAGGTTCCTTGCGTCGAGACGAGTCGATTGACCTATAAGATTAATGCATTTCATTGAAAAATAAGAAAATTGTCCTTTATTGTAATTTTTGAAAATTAATTTTTTGAATATAAATTCTCAAATAATCAAAATTTAATGTTGATGTAAAGAATAATTAATGCTTCCACTATGAGGAAGCAAATCATATTTGCTTACAGGAAGCAAAGTGCTCCTTGAATGAGCACAAAAGTTGATACAACTTCACAGCTAGTTTTGTTCTCTATCACCCAGTACCGGCATGTTCATAGGTGGTGGGACACCCTGTATAATATATATAGTTTCGGGTTGAAAACTGCAACATTCTTTTAAAAACGAATTTTTGAAGAAATATAATTACTTTTAAATTACAGATGATCTGATACAAACTACAACTATAACCAGAGCCCCGAAATCGAAAATTGAAGTAAAAGTCGACGTGCAGTCTATTGGAAATTTGAAACTACACATATCCAATTTACTTCAAGGAAGAGATTTTCTAGAAGGAATTTTGGACAGGATCATAAATGGAGCTTGGCAACCTGGATTCGCTATGACGAGACCGTTGATTAACGAATTAGTATCAACAGCATTTACTGATATTTTTGGAAAAGCGTTCCAAAACTTTCCTTTTGAAGAAATTATCAAACCAAAAACAGTCAGTGGTGTTAAGAGTGTATAAAATTTTATAAATATTCGGTGAAAAGTTTATTTTTTTTATAATTATTAAGAAAAGAACACCTTTCTCGTCATAATTATTGTGAAGTGCAATTGTAGAAATAGAAGGGCGAAACTGCATGCTATTTCGTTACAAGGAGCATGAAGTACAATTACAATTACAATTCTACATTCACAAATTCAATCATTCTATCTACATATTTTATTAAAAATGAATTGTTATAATTGTATCAGTTTGAATTTTGAATTCAAAAATAGTTTTTATTTTATAAAATTAATAAATGAGTGTAAATAACTGTAGATGGAATGGCTTGCATATAGGACACAACTCCTTTTCCATTTATTCCCAAGACACTATCAACCGAAATTTACTTTGATCGGTAATTACATAACTTGTCGAATGATTATATTCAATTAACAGTTTGTCTAAAAATGTATATTTCTAAAAAAGAAGATGTATATTTTTATAAAAGAAGTTTTTGAACATCTTCAAAAATAGAGACTAATATGGACTAATTAGACCACATATACAAAGTTTCAAAGAACGTGAAAATTAATCAAATAGTCTTTGTGGAAATTCTTTTGTAATGCAATGTGAAAGATAAAAACTTGTACAAACTTTATTTGAAATAATTGCAAATAGACTAATAGGGCCGACAATTTTCTAGTGAACTGTAATTTTCTGCTCCAAAATCAAATAATTATTTGATTTTAAACGAGTGTCCCATATTCTAAGCACTAGTTATAATATGTTTACGTTTAAATAATATCAACTTAAAAGAAAAGCTAGTCTCTAGATACTAGATTTGTTATTTAACACTATTTCTTGAATCATACTGCACTAATACATGTAATATTTATCTGCAAAATTTTATTTATTACATAGTATAAGTTCATTTAATATGCTTAAATTCAACTACTAGCTACAATCAGGAAATTACAAAACGAAAACGACGCAAATAAAAAAATTATTTATAATTTATTAGAAGGTCAAAAGAATAACTGTCAAACGGTATTAGCAGAGATATGTTTCGAATCTAAACAGGAGGTGGCGACTCACAATGGTGACCTTGATGTATTATAAATCTGATCCTGAGATGTGGGCTCATCAGATGGCGCTGAGTTGCTTCCCCTGCCCACACCCCGCAAACCCATAAACCCATATTGAACGAGTGAACCGCCATGTTTGTTGTTGTCGACTTGTCTATATAGAGATCCTCAAGGTAGAGTAGAGACACGGGGTACTCCAATTCTGATTGGTGCCGCTAAACCGGAACCGGCTATACAAACTTTGGCGGGATTTTTAAATCATTTTAAGTGTTTGTTCCATGACAGATTTAATATAAAATAAATAGAATGGCATTAGAGTAAACATTTAAAATAAACCAAATGTGATTACAAATCATTTAATTAATAATATTGATTACCCCTGTGGGTCCGGCACCTATATCCAGTTCAATGAAAATTCTCTCCTTTTAGATTTAGCTTTGATTCCCACTAATGAAGTGCATAAAGTACATTAGATAAAAAAAAAAGAAACGGAAGTGGGATATCGCGAATGTGCCACAAATGGAACATCCGGACTTAAGGGTATCAAATAATTAATTTTTCTTTTCAATGAAAAAAGACCAAATTCTTTATTATTTTGCCTTTTATTACATAGTTTCAAAGAACATAAATCGTATTACAGTCATCTTCGGTCAAAAACCAAGAAACAATTGTTATTATGCCTGAAACATAATGTCACATCGCATTTGGTGCAGGAAACAAGGGATTTTCCATTTTTGCAATATCTGCATCTTTTGCGCTCGTCTTGGTACAAGGGAAAATGGTCAACTCTATCGTACCTAATTAAATCTTCTGGTCTTGGTACTCGAGGGGCGTTAATTTTTTGATTCAACGTGGCTATAGGGGTCCTTCCGCGGGTGTGTTTTCTATATTTTATGAGAGCGTCAGCAATGTGTAAGCGAAATTTCTTTAGATGAGGAGTTACTTCACCGTGTATTGGTGGATGCTCTTTCTTAAACAGGAGCCATGCATTAACAACACACATATCGAGGAAGTAGAAGAAAATTGGGATATACCAACGTTTGCTTTTCGATTGTGTTCTGTACAGGGAAACGAGACAATTATTTTTATCAACCCAACCCATGTTTTTATTGTATTGGAAAACGATATTGGGACATTCAATCTTGACCTTCTTTTTCTCAACTTTGCATCAACGCATAAGTGAAGTTACAGGTGTAACTCCGAAAATCGTACTTCCAAACAATACACATTTATTATCTGCGAATTTGAGGATGATAATTTTATTAGCATGCGTCTTGTAACAAATGCTCCCTCTTCCTTGAACCATAAGTTGTTTGTCCGATTGCAAAGGACAATGTTCAATCCTGCTGGAGCGGAAGGTTCCAGTAGCGTAAACGTTTAGTTTTTCTTCCAAATACAAAAACAATCGTAGACTTGAAAACTAATTATCGCAGAAGACTACCAAACCTGATGGACCTTTGAAACTCTTGACCAATGCCAATACAACGCTAGCACCAACTCCTAAATCACGCTCTTCTTGTGTCAAACTCATTTCAGTACCTTTGAGGAGATCAAAAGTTCCGACCCCTTGATAAATGATAAAAGAATAAATAATGCTATCAGAACCAGCTAGTACAAAAAGTTTGTACCCCCACTTGATGGGTTTACTATTAACTTTGTACTGTCGCAAGTTACCAGCGCGAGTACCCATGTAAGGAAACATAGTTTCATCAATTGAATTCGATTTTGATTCATTTTTGTGTTTAGAGCAGGTTTCCAAAATGAAATCAAGAAAAGGTCTGATCTTAGTGAAACGATCTGAATTTTGTGCATTGTTATTGCAATTATCAGAAAAGTGGAGCGATTTGCGAATGAGCACAAAACGGTCTCGAGACATGACTTTCGCGATACTGTCAATTCTCGTAGAATTAGCCCAATAATCTTTGAAAGATGGTAAACGGATAACGCCCATCTTAATGCAAATCCCCAGGAAGTCTGTCATTTCCTCTACATTTGTATTCATACATTTGCCAGTTTTTTGAGTTGAATATAAATTTGTTTGTTCAACAATTAGTTCAATACACTTGTATGAGAAAAATGAATTGAAATACGTGAGAGCATCATTGCCCGTGACATTTCCTGATAAAAGTACATCACTACCTCCAGGATGATTTAAATCAGACGTGTTCCACTTCAAACCAAGTTCCAGTCGTTTTTGTGTTTTTTGTTTTTGATTTTTCAGCTTTTTATTTTTGTAACTTTTACTTGGAACCGTGTTCTTTCTCTTTCGACCTCTCCAATGACGTTTCGAAAGAGCTGTGCTAGAGCTGGGTATAGGTTCAGGCTCCGGTTCAGATTCAGGTTCAATTTCTTCCTCAAACACGTCTGCTGCATCATCTTCATCATTTGATAGAAGCCACTCATTCTTTTCATTATAATCTTTGGGCAGAACATAATCATCGAAATTCATATTATTCATTTCAGCGTCATCTGACTCGTCAGATACATCCGATAGAGTGCAATTTGGAGGCACGTTGGACAAATAATTTTTTTTCCTGCTTCGCAATTCCATAATTATCTAAAAGGAGTGAGAAAAAAGAGGCAAAATGTCAAAAAAATGATACAATAGGATAATTGAAAACTTGAAAATTTTGTGCGGAGTGCCGGATGTGCCATTTCTGGCACATCGAATTTCGGACACATGTTACTCACTTCAAACTGAACGAAATTTAAGAAAAAAATATACATAATTATTTATTTAGCTTCCCTTTGAATGTTCCTATCGATAAATATATGAAAGAAATTTGCTTACTTACTTTTTTTTCCGATTTTTCAAAGTCACTTTCGTGTAAACACGTGACCTGTCAGAAAGGTTCCGCCACATTGATTTTTAGAGGTGAACGAGGGAAAAATTTCGGGACCTATGAGTGGTAGTGGCTTCATCTAACCTGAATTGAAGATACTAACATGGAAACTTCCAATTTTACCGCCAGAAAATTGTGGGGAGCTTTACAAAATGAATGTGCCAGATTTGGCTCGTACGGGCCCAAAGGGTTAAATAAATACATTTTACAGATTAGTTAGAAGCAAAGCTTTGGTTCTAATATGTTATAAATATAAATAAGATACATAAATAACATTTTTTAAGAATCAAAAATCAATGTATTTTGTTTAACAAATATAAATAAAAAGCATTATTTCAGAGAAATAAAAGAAAAATTAAGATGAGAAAAAAGATATTTTTATTTAACACTTCAAAACGATATGGATAAATATAAAGAAACATATTATTGATATGTCGTGTGAATCGTGTGCATATGTCGTGTGCAGTATAAAATACAACAATTTACCATTTTTGACAAACACTTATATTTCACATTTCACTTATATTTCTTTCGAAACAAGGTTATGCATAATCTCTTTTTCACTTTTTAATTCATTCCAAACTCGCATATCACAGTTTGAAAATAAAAAAACTAAGAAAAATAATAATGCTTCCTTGCGTGTTGACACGCTAAACAAGAACCGTACATCATTATGAAAAATTTCAAACTTTTCGCGCCCCAATGAAATTATCAGGTTCCGGTTTAGCGGCGAGCATTGGAGCGGAAAACGTGTCTCAACTCTACCTTGAGGATCTCTAGACTTGTCGACTGGCATCGGTTAGTTTTAACTGCTTCCCTGCTGAAAAAGTTCCATTGGTTACCATTGTAAATTATTCATATTCAATGTTAATGAATCATATTAAATTAAAGTAATAGTTCAATTTTTAGGCGATGATTCAAAATGAATCATATTCAATGATATTTAATGGCAATCGCATTCAATAGTAATAATTACTATTGATTTTAATCATAATAAATCATTTTGAATATTATTTCAAACAAAATTCAATTTAATAATAATTTAATTAATAATATTGTATGAATTTTTGATAATTATTCATTAAAATTATTACCCAATAGTATTTTATTGAATGTTCAAAATTCGAAGCTGAAGTAAGAAAAATAAGGGCTCCTTGCGTCGAGACGAATCGATTGACCTATAAGATTAATGCATTTCATTCAAAAATAAGAAAGTTGTGCTTTATTTTAATTTTCGAAAATGAATTTTCTGAATATAACTACTCGAATAATCAAAATTTAATGATGATGTAAAGAATACTTAATGCTTCCTCTATGAGGAAGCAAATCATATTTGCTTACAGGAAGCATTTAGTATACCGCTTTGCTCCACCCGCTTTGCCCCCAGGTCCCGCGTGAACATTAAAATGCGTAAGAAAAAGATAACCAACAAAAACACTTAATTGGATATGCAAACAAAAGGTAATGGTGCAGGCTACAACGTGATACTAGAGCGATTTTATTAATATGTAATTAAATCATAATTTACTTGCATTGAAAAATCAAGAAATTAGTAAGGACGCTCTCCTGCGACGTGGACCTCGCGTTATTCGAGAACAAACAATGGAAATCACAATATAGTCCGGAAATAATATAAGCACTCCTAAGGAACATATTTATAAAAATACCGATTAATTGAGGTCAAATGCCGCTTTAAAAAATATTCTACACTGCTTTGCCCCGGCTTCCCCTAGAAATTCATAAATAATTATTCTATTAATTACACTGGACAACAAAATATGACCTATGTCGGGTTGGGACGAGATATATCATTTCCATGGTAGTTTTCTGTGCTGAATCCAAATCTGACCTCCGTTTTTTTCGTTGATCTCAAATTTTTGAGTTTTTTTGAGTTAAAAATTTTTTCGAAAAATCACAAATCGTGTGATAAAAGGGAAATTTGGAGCATGCAAAAGAAAAAGTTTCTAGGGAGTATAAGTAGCAGCTTATAAATATATTTAAAAAATTTTTTAATTATTATTATTATTCTTATTGCAAATATTAAAGACATTACTGCAATGAGATATTAGAAAAAGTACAATGATTCGTCTCGAGTACTTGTAAACCGTCAAATTGGGAACTCTATAGAAAGAGACAAGTTCTCTGTCATGTAACTTCCGAACCGTTACAGCTGGAACTGTAAACTTTTTTAAAATTTTTTCTGCATCAAAAAACGAAGAGAATGTGACCTGAGAGACTAAAAAATAAAATTTCTTCACTTAAATATAAGGATTTTTGTAAATTCATTTTTTTTCGTGTTTTTTTTTGGTTTCTTAAAAATATCTCAAAAACTATATGAGATATCGAAAAAACAAAAACACCAATGGATTCTGCGTTAAGAAACGCATCGAAAGCATGAATCGCTTTTCGTAAAAAAAATTTGTTCACCCTTTTATCACACGATTTGTGATTTTTCGAAAAAATTTTTAACTAAAAAAAACTCAAAAATTTGAGATCAACGAAAAAAACGGAGGTCAGATTTGAATTCAGCACAGAAAACTACCATGGAAATGATATATCTCGTCCCAACCCGACATAGGTCATATTTTGTTGTCCAGTGTTATTTGTGATTTTCTATTTGTTTTTTATTGCTTTCTTCATATAATTAACTTTTTCATTTAATTATCTGAAAACTATCTAGAAGTAATCTGATGTCATCGATTATGTTGTCTTAGGGTTCTGTGGGCTCAAGAGATGACGCCTTTCACCGATCATTTGTGGGAAGTAAGCATGTCCACCAAATTTGCACTTATTATGTATGCACTTAACCTAAACTGAGAGGTTAGGAAATCACAAGAGATAAAAAGTCAGTGGTAATGTGATTCTTTATTCAGACAGCGTCCCTTGCGCGGACCTGTCGTGCGTGTACAATCCGGCGTGGTCGGCTACCAACTGAGAGCGAATATAATGGTAGATGGTGGGAGGTAAACAGCAAAGGTTAGGTCGGGTACACGAGAGTGGAAACTCACCATGAAATTCGTCGACATGTTAGGTCCCTACATATACTCCCCCCCGAGTGACAGCGATCATAAAATAAGAGAGGAAGGTGTAGATCGAAACGATGTTGGGACCTGAATGGTACATAAATTATATAAGTATACAAAATAAGATTTTTGTTATGCATGTACGAGGCTATAAACTAGTCAAACACACTCATACTATCATTCACACTAGGCGTTTGTAGACTTGATATAGTGCAATCAGTTAACCCTTTGAGGCGCACATTTTTGTGCTAGACTTGCAATGGGTATTAATGGTGTTTCCAAGGTTTTTTGGGTCGCTGATCACGAATCCAGTATCAGAATTTTTAAATTCAAAATGACGGATCCAATATTTTAGGTTAGAATTGCGATTTGCTGAGTAATTAACTTGGGAAAAGGTATACGGGGGTTTCCGGGGTCGCTCATCACGAATATAAATTCATAATTTCAATATTCAAAATGGCGGACCCAATATGGCGACTACCTTAGGTTAGAATTGCGGTTTTCTAAGTAATTCACTCAGACAGAGGTTTACAGGGGTCGCTGATTATGAATCTCACCTCAGAATTCCAAAACTCAAAATGGCGGATCCAATATGGTGGCCATGGTATTTAAAATCAGCATTTGTTTAGGAATCCAGACATCGGAATGTCATAATTCAAGGAAGCATATCTGATATGAAAGCTATAGCATATGAAATTTGTGAGTTTTCCACTCATTCAGATAAAATCAGTTAGAGAAGGGTTTTTGAGGTCAGCAATTGCAATATTTCCAGATCATTCCTTCCAAATTAGGTATATGGAAGAATTGGAGAATGTCTATGTCGCATCATGCCAAATGATTCCGAAATAAAACATGACAGACTTTTCTATTATATTTTTCTACCACGAAAATAGGGAGATTGGTATATTTAATTTGAATTAAAAGTATAAAATTATTTTTAAGTTGTTGATCACATAATAATCGAATGCAAATAAGGGGGATGGATAAAATGGACTCAAAGTACTGACATTCATAATAATTTTATAATAGTTTATAATATTAATTCAATCCTTCCGGAATTGAGATAGCGAATTTGATATCGAAGATCATACTCACAGATTGAATCAAATTCATTTTTATTGCTGATGAAATTTCTGGAAACAATTTCGATCTGTATTTATGCATAATCCACAGTTGCAAGTTGTACAGTAGAATTGAGTCAATTGCTGCCTCCCTTTGGTACTGCAAAGACGACATCTAAAACGTTCTTTACGTGCAACTGGTAAATGATCAACATTTGTCATTCTTACGGAATCGCTGATTTTTAAATTCTTCTGATGATTCATCGATGATTTGAACGGTTAGGGATTTTTATCAAGGAATCTACAACTGACAATCGGAAGAATTTGAGTTTCATTTTTTTCTCTGGATAAAGTTGAGAGTAAATTATAAAAGAGTTCACCAATGTAACATCCACAAGGTGCCACAAAATACATTACCACCACTTTTTACTTTTCCTGTTGATTTCATAATATGACTTGAGCATATCAGCTTTATCAACGCAACCCATAAAACCATTATAGTCTACCCCTATTTGTGGACAAGTTACTTCTCTCAAAGATCCATCTTTTTGCCTCCTGTTGGCTTGAGAAATTTTAGAAGCATCATGGAAATTACATAAGAAATGGAAAGGTTTCTTGTCTATCCATTTGAGTCAACTGATTCCGTTATATAAGGAGCGGAATTCACTATGACCAACTGACATTTCTTTTTCTTTTTTCATTAATTTAGGTAAATTCTTTCTATCTTTCCTGACAGTCCCACATGCCAATATTTTCAAACATAACAAGTCTGACATCAATGTAACGGTGGTGAAATAATTATCAAAAAAAACACGATAATATTTTCCTATCAGATCGTGAGTCAGATCTTTGACTATTCTTTCACCAAGGAACTTTTCCGACTTATCGTTCACTTTTCCGGTATAAATCTGGAATTCACAGACATATCCAAATTTGTCAGCTCTAACCCAAACCTTATAGCCCCACTTGATAGGCTTCATTGGCAGATACTGCTTTATGCTATTCCTACCTTTGAACCTAATCATACTTTCATCAATGGCTTGATGTCTGTCAGGACTGTAGAAATTTTTGAATGTTCCAGAAAGGTTATCCAGCAATGGTCTGACTTTGTACAGTTTGTCGAAATTGCGATTATTGCCCTTTGGTGTTTCATGAGAATTATCATTCAAGTGTAAATTAGATAAGAGGAATGAAAATCGCTTCACAGGCATGACTGAAGAGACGTACGGATCATTCATCGGAAAGTTCGTACACCAATGGTCTTTATACGATGGTGACCTTTTGATCCCCATTATTATATTTAGCCCTAGAAACTTCTTTATCTTATTATTGGTGATGGGTTCAAATTTCAATTTTTTCTGAGTACAATAAAGATTTGACTGTTTCACTATGATTTCAATCAAGTTTTCTGAAAACAAACATAAGAATACATCTCCTAGAGTTTTCACACTATCAGGGAGATTCTTTGGACCTACGTGTTCAAAAAAACCGGGTTCAAAAAACGATCTTTTTTTTGCTTCCCAGATACCGTCTGTCCTTTCAAGTCGAGAACTTAGTGAAGTAACATATCATCCTCTTCGTCAGTATCGTCAACTGCTTCAAGATCTGGACGTAATATATCGCCGGATATATCAGGTGTCTCCTCTATAGAAAAATCTTCAGGATCATACTCATCTTCACTATTCTCGGTATTTTCTGACTACGCATCACTAGGTATTTCTATGCACTCTTCCATTGCAGACATGGTGGAGAATAAAGGTTGTTCTTTATAAAGTTAGCAGTAGACGTATTTTGTACAAATGAGAAGTCTATAAATATTTCTAGTATTCAGAAAAGACAATATTTCTAATATTCAGAAAAGACTATATACCTAATGATCTCAAAACTCTTCTTCATATGAATAAAATATTCACGAAAACCATTTTTTGGGTACTTCCACAAAATCTGAAAGTATTTGGTAAATGCTTTTTCAATTATGTGCAAAGATTATCGAATTTCTACACTCTAAAAAATTCTTTCGTTGGTATGGAAAATTCTACACTGTTCCAATTTCAAGCATTCCTGAATATTTTCTTGAGTAGTATTTCAATTCTCAAGTATTTCAGGATAATGATCTTTTCAGAGATTTTTTTATTTGTTGAATACTTCCTTCAAATAAAAAAGTAATAGAACAAGATCCACCTTCTCGGATAAAAATAAGTAATAATAGTAATAGTAATAATAATAGTAAGAGATCGAATCCTTTCTTAGACAAAGGTTACCAGAGTCACTGATTATGATTTTGAAATCAAGATTTTGAACCTCACGATAGTGAATCTAAAATAGCAGCTTTTAGATGTATGTCCAATTGATTAATTATTCTCCAACAGTTTTTCAAATACGAATCATATGTAAAACGTTTAGAAAATTATGAATGTCTGAACTTGGAACTCAGATGTATAATCGGCAACTCGAAAAATCTGCTGAAGCCGCCATATAGGGTCCACTTTTTAGAATTTGGAAAATTTAATACTGGATTCGTAATCAACGATCCTGAAAACACCCTTACACCTTTTTTCCAAGTGAATTACATAGAAAATTTTAATTATAACCTAAAATAGTCACCATATTGGGTCCGCCATTTTGAATATTGAAATTCTTAATTCATATTCGTGACGAGCAAGACCGTAAATCCTCTTATACCTTTTTCCAAGTGAATTACTCAGAAAACCGCAATTCTAATCTAAAATAGCCGCCACATTGGATCAGCGATTTTTATTTTTCAAATTCGGATACCGGATTCGTGATCAGCGACTTAGAAAACCCTTTTATACAAATTTTCATAAGATTATCTTAAAAAGTCTGTCCAAGGCCGAATTTATTCTAAAAAATCGAAAAATTTTCCGTCTTTGTTTGTTTATAAATAATTAAATAAATAAATTTTCAAATTTTCAATCAAAGCATTACGAAGCCTAAGTACTAATGATGGTGTAGAAGTTTATTCGAGAGAGATTAAGCTGAAAACGGTCGCGGTATGTATAAAAAACTGAAAAAAGTTTGGTGTATCATATATATGATACGCTGCGCCTCAAAGGGTTAAAAGAGATTCTCGGGTTATGAGATTACATTTGGAAACTAAGTGTTTTGTCTAATCGATTTGTCAATCATTCATACAGACAAAATTCCACACTTACGTATCGATGCGGTTTAACACTTGTTTACATAAGGTTGGAAAACGAAAAAGATATAAATATTTGTTTTTATCGATGTTATGATAAAATTATTGTACCATTGTGATGCTTAAAAAGGCTCTCGACGAGTGAGCTATCTTCGGTTTATGTAAATAGAATCATTATTTTCTTCTTTTAAAATTTCGCGCTGGCTTAAAACTAGTTAACATTCTTTAAAATTATAAATTGCGTCGTACGCTGTAAATCAATCTTGTCGTTGCCGTTATATCTAATATTAAAATACATTGCGTGTATACTCTCTGTACAAAGGTGGGCATATCCCAATAAATTACATTTTTCGTAGCTACGGTTTACATATTTCGGAGAATCTTGCGCAATTCGTCTCGAAATTTGTTTTTGTTTAACTTTTTGAAATGAATTACGCTAGCGGTTTACAAGAAACGCTTCATGAAGCGCAGCCATCCCCAATAGGCGGGATGCGGATTGAATTCGTGAGTTACTGGACCTGGAAGGTAACTTTTTTGTTTTGCGTGTACGTTCGCAAGGATGGGCCGATGCCCTCGTTTGCGTTCGAAAATGCGTGCTCAGTGTTGCCACGCGCGAAATAAGCTGGTTTGTTGTTCTCAACCGATACCTGGCGACTTTTGCTATTGATATCGATTTCGAAAACGCGGTCGTAGGTGCGTCTGAGTATTTTGTGCGGACCGGAGTACGGCCGCTCGAGAGACCGCTTGGCATTGTTTTTGAGAAATACGTGAGTGCAAGTTGCTAGGTCCTTGAAGAGGAAAGGCTTCCTCTTGTGCTTGTGAGCGACCGGTATTGGTCTGAGCTTCCTCATGCTTTCTCGAAATTCTTCGAGGAAAAAGTGAGGATTAGGTCGGAAATCTCTCGGGAGTACGAACTCCCCAGGGATCCGCAGCGTCGTCCCGAAGACGAACTCCGCTGGAGACGCCCCGACATCAAGAACACTGGTCCTGAGACCCAGAAGAACCGTCGACAAACTGCGCGAACATTCTTTGTCGGCGCTACACATGATCGCTGCTTTTAGCGAGTGATGCCAGTGTTCAACCATGCCGTTCGCGGCAGGATGGTATGCCGTGATTCGGATTCGATGACAGCCGACTAGTTGGAGTAAGGCGCCGAAAATTTGAGATTCAAATTGTAATCCCTGATCCGTCGTTATAGTTTCGGGCGTGCCGTATCTCGAAACCCACTGATCTACAAATGCTCTACATACCGTTATTGCTTCGATGTTGGCGAGTGAAATCGCTTCCGGCCCTCTCGAAAACCGATCGATGATTGTTAAGCAATAACGAAACCCATCGCTAAGGGGAAGGGGTCCGACTAAGTCTATATGCACGTGCTGAAAGCGTGATTCTGGAACGACGATGGAAGCTGGGAGCATTCGGTTGTGCCTAGTGACTTTGGATTGCTGGCAAGCGATGCACGTTTTGCACCACTGAGTGATGTTCCGGTGCATCGCCGGCCACACATACCTCTGTCGAATTAGGCGGTCGGTCACTCTGGCTCCAGGATGAGCTGGCTTGTGGTATAAGTCAAACACGCCTTTGCGAAGACTGAGTGGAATAAACGGACGTAAGGTTGAACCTGTAAGGTCGCACACGAGTATGGTGCGATCGCTCCCCCGTTGAAGTTTCTTCAGATTCAGCGAATGGTTGTTGTCTTTTAAAAGAGTGCTAAGTTCGGTATCCGAGGATTGAGCTTGAGCGAGTTCTATTATATTGAATTCGGATGGAAGACAAACAGAGTCGATATGAGATAATGAGTCGATACGAGATAACGAGTCGGCCACGACGTTTTCAGGGCCTGGAAGATATTCGATATTCGTTGTGAATTGCGAGATTAAAGTTACCTGTCGCCGCTGTCGCATGGAAATCTTATCCGATCGCTGTGTAAACATAAAAATTAACGGCTTATGATCCGTTACGATTTTGAAATCTCTTCCTTCAAGAAAGTAATGGAAATATCGAACGGCCTCATAAATTTCCGTTAGTTCACGATCATAAGCGCTATATGCGCGCTGTGCTGGAGAAAATGTTCTTGAGAAGAAGGCGAGAGGCTCCCACGATTCGCCAACGAGTTGCTCCAGAGAGGCCTCCATTCCAAAATCGGATGCATCGGAAACGAGTCGAATTGCGGCGTCGGGAACTGGGTGCGAGAGAAGAACAGCATTGGATAGGTCGTGTTTGACCCGCTCGAAAGCCGCCTCTGGTTGAGGGTTCCAGGGAATTTCCCGTTTGTCGTTTTTGCGCGAGTCGCAGAGAAAACTGTTTAATGGAGCCTGATGTTCCGCAGCGTGATGAATGCAACGGCGATAAAAATTGATCATTCCAAGGAAACGACGCAGATCGCAGATTGTTTTTGGTTTCTTATGCTCAGATATCGCTTTAACCTTTTCGGGTGTTGGAGAACATACCTTCGAGCTGACCAAGTAGCCGAGAAACTCGAGCTGGGAAACCCCAAACTCCCTCAAACGCTGGAAAACTCGCCTCAGTTGTTCCTCATGCTCCTCTGGTGAGGAGGAAGCGATGAGGACATCGTCAATATACGCGAAGACAAAGTCTAATTCTCCCAGCGCGCGATTGAAGTAACGCTGAAAAGTCTGCCCTGCGTTTCTGAGACCCAATGTCATGACTGTATATTCGAAGAGCCCGAAAGGAGTGATGACTGCTGTTTTTTCTATGTCATTCGGCGCTACCGGAATTTGGTGGTAGGCCATGCAGATGTGGAGCTTAGAAAAGATGGATTTCCCGCTGAGCGATATCGAGAAGTCATGTAGGTGGGGGACCGGATATTTATCTAGGATGGTAATGCTGTTAAGTCTACGAAAATCCCCACACACGCGCCATTCCCCTGTCTTTTTCTTAACCATATGTATGGGGGTTGCCCAAGGGCTGCTAGACGGCCTCACAATTCCGTCGTTTAGCATTTTCTGAAAAATAGCTTTTGCCGCAGCCATTTTGTCTGATGGTAGACGTCGCGCGCGTTCTGCGATGGGAAGACCGTTAGTTAGTATATGATGGAAAACGTCGGCTTGATGCTTCTTAACCTCTGTCGACACAGATGTGATCTCCGGGAACTCTAATATGATTTTTGAAAAATTTGAAACCCTGCTATTGACAACGCTAATATCTGAAATTTGCGTGTTCTTAAAAAATACCTGAATGCTTAATTTTGTGACTGCGTCGTCTACCCGTGCCTCATGCAGGACGGAAATAAGCTGAAAGTGTGCCAGAAAGTCTGCTCCTATGATAGGGTGCGGGACCGCTGCGACAAAGACATTCCATGAAATGGAACGACGAATATTGAAGTCGAGAGTTAGGCGTCGAGTGCTGAAAGTCGCGACCGGAGAGTCATTTGCCGCATACAGGGTGCGTGTGTCGGGTTTTGAATTGATCAGTTTTTTACTGGCTTGTAATAGTGAGACTAAGAAGCCGGTGTCGAAGAGGAGGATTAAGCCAGATGTGCGGTCTCTGATGTGGAGACGTTTAGAACTACTAAACCCGCCCTGTGACGCCTCAACACGCGTAGGCTGTTTTAGTTTTTTGAATTTCGCTCAATCCAGGAGCACGGCTTATGATATTTGTTGGCTCTAGAGCCGAACCACTGATGGTAAAAACAGCGACCGTTTGGGCTTTCACTTTGCGATCTGGACTTGGATCTAATCCCCCCGCTTCGGTTACCGCTGTTGTTGTTGCGGTTTGAATTGAAGCAAGGGCTAGATCGCGGGGTGGATTTGCCCTCCATCTTAGACGCGATTTCGGTCATTTTCTTGGTAAAAGCCGTTAATGCGGTAATCAGTGCGTCCTGAGTTGCGCTGGAAACAGCACTACACTAGGCGTGTTGTGCAGGCGTTTCATTAGTATAAAAATCTGACGGTCACGAGGCTGCGTATATGCTATCGGCCTGTAAGGCTAAGACGGAAAGATTGTCTGAGTTGGAGGTAGCCAGAATTGCCCGAGTTTGAGCCGGAAGTTGGTCTAAGAATATAGATTTTAAAACCGCGTTGTTGCAATGCCCATCGCTATTTAATTCCCTAAGTTTGGCTAGAAGGAAAGATGGTTTTCCTTCGAAGTTTACATCTCCTCAAAATTTGTCATAATCGCGCTTCGGGGACAACCGAATAAACGTTGAGCAAGCGCTCTTTAATTAATGTATATAAATTATCCCGAGATAGTTGAGCCTCGATCAGGTCTCGGATATGAAAGATCATATCGGGATCCAAAGCTGTGATAATGCTGTGAGCCTGCGTGACCGAATCTGTAACGCGGGCCGTCTTGAAGGATGATTCCGCAATTACGAACCAAGAAACCAGGTTACCACAATGACAGGGCGGAATCTTGGGAATCCAGTACGAGTCGACGCACTGGTTTGGCTGAGAGCCGCCGGGAAGCTGGGAATCCTGGGAGGGATCCGGCCCATCAGGGTTTTGTCCGTCAAACATCTCGGTCGCCCAAAAGCACTCGATAAGCCGCAAAATTAAAATTAAATTTAAGAAAACTATAAACAAGTTATCTGCCAGGAGTCTCTCCAGCGTCGATCCGGTGAAAGTCAGGCGTACTCGTGATGAAGTGAGTTTATAGTTGTGTGTTATGACGTCGCCGAGCACGCACCCAAGTCTCCTGCGAAAAGGAGCGAAACCAGTATTTGTTCGAAATAGTTAGCCCGCTGATTGAAGCGTGGCTGCACTTTGCGAATATAAAAGAGAATAAATTTAAAATTTAGCTAGAGTTATAATTGAAAAGAGAAATGACTAAATGTTGTTTTTGAATTAATATTTGTTGTGAAATTTAGACTACCTGGTTAAAATGACCAAATTTCTAGATGAGTGCGCGGGAAAAAGATGCGAAAAAAAAGAACTAATTTTTTTTTAGCTAATTCGAAGTTGTCTTTAAAAAAAAATAATTTAAATTGATGTAAAATATAAAATTTAGAAGTACGGTTATGTTTGTACAAGGTATAAAAAAAAAATTTTTAAGTAGGGTGGTGCTCACCAATCCTGACTTTCCTGCAATAAAGAGTGAGACAGGAATCTCCGAAAAGGTGATCGACGACTCTGGCGAATAAATTTAATAAAGTACGCAAGTATATATAAAAAAAATTATGTTACAGAGAGCGAGGTGCGTCCCTGTCAAATTGTTACACTTGATTAGGCTTTTCAGCGAAGAATTAACGAATCGTAAATAAAATGCAACATGTAAAAAGAATGTATAAATAATTTCAATAAAATAAAAGAGGTGTAAAAGGCCAAATTATTGCTTCGATAAATGATTATTTAAAATTTCTCTTAACCTGCCAATAATGTTATTGTTTCGCTGCGTGTATTGCAAAATGACGCCGCAATGTTACGGCGACCGTTGGTATTCAAAACAAAAGAATGGAATTTAGCTGTTACAAATATTCGGAAAAAAAGATTAAATGTAGACGTTGCAAATGTTCAAAAGAGAAAGTTAAATTTAGACGTTACAAATATTCGGAGAAAAAAGAAAAGGTGCTCAAAATTTGGAAAATAGACTTACTTTAAATTAGTAATTTGTGAAAATCCAGAACGATTAACGGATTTCGGCCACGATGCGGACGGATTCTCGATTCTGGCTGGGTGGCGTCGGTTTGCGTCGGCCTCCAGCGACGAAATTCTTTGCGATCCGGGTGCCTCGAGGTCGAAATGTTACAGGTGAAACAAAGATGCGGAGCAGTCCAAGAATATTTGTCGGAGTCCGTGTATTTTCCAGGCAGCGAGCGGATGTTTTAAAATTTGGCAGGGTGTTGGTACCCGCGTCATAAAAAAGAAGTATGGCGAACACGCGACCACGCCGGATGGTAAAAATTTTGAAATTCAATCGGAATATTTTTGCGTGCTGAAAAATCAAGCGTAGGGGTCACCAATGTGGGAAGTAAGCACGTCCACCAAATGTGCACTTATTATGTATGCACTTAACCTAAACTGAGAGGTTAGGAAATCACAAGAGATAAAAATTCAGTAGTAATGTGATTCTTTATTCAGACAGCGTGCCTTGTGCGGACCTGTCGTGCGAGTACACACCGGCGTGGTCGGCTATCAACTGAGAGCGAACATAATGGTAGATGGTGGGAGGTAACCAGCAAAGGTTAGGTCGGGTACATGAGAGTGGAAAATCACTATTAAATTCGTCGACATGTTAGGTCCCTACACATTTGTAGGAACGATGAATTACCTACGGAATATGGCATTATGCCATCTATATGTTCTCTCTTCTATGTTTCGTCTCGGGTCCGTTCAGTGGACTCATCAGTATAAGGCAATGTAAGTATAAGACCTTGCCTTAGACACATGGAGAGGAGAGATTTTTCACATGCCGGGAATCAAACCTCGGGCTGTCTAGCTTCTCTGCGTCGAATATTGACGCTGAGCCATGCTATTGAGACGATGGTTATGGTAGGGAGAACATAGCCACTGCAGACTGGCTATTCCCTACACATTTAAAAAGCATTGAGTTGCCAGCCCCTGAATCTAAAATAGGACACTTGACTCTTCGTACTTTCTTAAGGCTGTTGGAGCGCTGGAACAAAAACTTACAAAAAAAAACACACAAAAGACGTGAAATCTATGGAATCAGTCAAATTCCCACCTCACGATTTACTTTAGATGACAAATTTGCAAATATACATTGTTTGACGGGTCCTTCCATCGAGATCGGTTTCTCGATGGCAAAAAGGGGGGCTAGTGTCTCATTTGTAGCAAAAACCGATAGTTTTGTTTAAATAAAAGATTTTAGATACGAGAAAAAAGAAGGGTTCAGACAATATTTTAGAAAGAGTGAGCAATACTTACAGATGTCAAAATCCCTTTTTGCTTATAAAGGAGGTAAATCACTGCACTGGCGAATAGATACATACACTCGGAATTATTTTTGAGAATAATATTATATTATTCCCAATTATATGGGAAAAGGTGAATACACTCGAGTCTCCCAAATGTCAAGACATATTTTACCAGAAGTTCTCCCAAATGTCAAGACATTCTTTATCTCTATAGTCACATCAATTGCGCATGCGTCACATCAATTGCGAATAGCAACCAATCAAATACCGAACGCAACGCGTGCGCAATGGTTTCAAGTGTGATTTGAGAAACAGGAACTTGACATTTGAGAGACTCGAGTGTATAATTATTTTCACATGATTCTTCGGATGGAAAGTACATGAGAATAATGTCTCTTTTGGTGTTTTGGAGTTTGAAAACGGAAAAACGTCGAACGACGCGCACGCCAAGTCCGACGAAGCACATTGGAGATTCCGCCGGTAAACAGTTGTGCTGACATCCCTGCTTAAAATTCCGGACAAATTCTGGACTCCGCAAATTGTCCGAAACTATCCGAAATCAAGGCGGTTTTTGTCACCCGGATTTTAACCGATTGAGTCCGGAACTTGTTCGGTCCACGACTTCGAAATTAGAATCGGAATTGAATCCGATTTGATCGGACATTAGCACGGTCCGACGTACACTTTCTGTCTGGATTATATTCGAAAACATCGGAAATTTGTCAGGTCCAACGTTCTTCCCATCCGAAAATTGTCTGGAATTATCTGAAATCAAGGCGGTTTTTGTCATCCGGATTTTAATCCCTAGAGTCTGGAATTTGTCCGGTTCACGAGTTAAAAATTAGAACCCGGATTTCATCTGGTCTTGACCGACAATAGCACGTGCCGACGTAGACTCCATCGGATTTCATCCGAAGACATCTAATTGGAATCCTAATTTCATCCGATCTTGTCCGAAATTTATATGGTCGAACTTGTTTTCTTTACTTGCCAATGCGGATCTTGTCCAGTAATGTGTGGAAATTGTCAGGTACGATCAAAATTCATATTCGGAATTAGCCTGAAATAGTCTGAAATGTATCCGGTTAATATTTACTCATCTTACATATAGAGGATAGAACGGTTTGTCTTTATATACCTAAACCCAGGAAGTGTTACCGCTAGTGAGAAGAAAATAGGATTTTTGACAAATACCGTATAAATTAATCTGGAGCGATCCGCAATTTAGACGTGATCTTTTCGTATTTTGTCCGATTTCATCCGATTTACATCTGAAAATAAAATTTGATCCGAAATTAATTCGCAATTGTCCGGAATATATACGAAATGAAGAATTAAACATTATTCATATCAAAAGTTAAATCTGAAATTCATCCTTTTTGGTCTTTATTCCGTTTGTAGTAAAACATGAATCCGAATCAGTCCGGAACTTATACGAAATAAAGAACGAAGTATATTTATGTGCAAAGTGGAATCTGGAATCCATCCGTTTTTGTCGGTATTCCGTTTGATAAAATTTAAAAATCCGCAATGAGTCCGATTTAATCAATCTTCTGAAGTTAATTAAATCTTTTCCGTATTTCGTCTAGGATAAAACGCGAATCCAAAATGAGTCCGATTCAGTCCAGAATTTAAATGAATTTATAAATTCATTTCAGACTAATTTTCGATTTACGTTTCATCCCGAATTACGTTTCATTCGAACTCATTTCAGATTCGGGTTTTATCCCTGACAAAATTCGGACAAAAGGATGACTTTCAGATGTTACTTTACATATAAATATAATGATTTCATATTTCGTATAAAATTCTGACTGAATAAAGCGAATATATTTCAGATTCCACTTTACAGATATTCGGTCTATAACTTAATTCGTGCGGTTTTTTTTCACAATTTGAACGTTTATTTAAGAAAAACATGTACAATAGTATTATTCAAAGTATTGCCTATCTGAAGCTATGACTTTTTCCCATCTTTCTGGCAATTTGTGGATTCCATTCCAAAAGAACTGCGGCGACTTGGCGGCCAAGAATGAATCAAGCCAATTTTTGATACCCTGTTCTGAGGTGAATCGTAGTCCGGTGAGGGCTTTCTGCATCGACCGGAACAAATGGTAGTCAGAAAGAGCAATGTCTGGGCTATAAGACGAGTGGGGTAAAACTTCCCACCCACTGTTTTCCAAATAGTTCTTAACCCGAATAGCAACATGGGGCCGAACGTTGCCATGATGGAAAATTATTTCCTCGTGTCTGGTCGCATATTCCGGGCGTTTTTCGGCTATTGCTCTCTTCAAACGGATTAATTGTGTTCGGTAGCGTTCTCCATTGATGGTTTCACCCGGTTTTAGCAGCTTATAATACAGCACACTCTTCTGATCCCACCAAATACAGAGCATTACCTTCGCACCATGGACATTCGGTTTTGGTGTTGACGTTGATGGTTGGCCGGGTTTCAAATATAATTTTTTGCGCTTGGGGTTGTGGTAATGGATCCATTTTTCATCACCAGTAACAATCCGATTCAAAAAGGACTTCGTTTTGTGGCGTTCCAGCAGCATCTCGGACATGCAAAACCGCCTTTCAACGTCTCTCGGCTTGAGTTCATGTGGAACCAAATTTCCTTGTTTTTGAATGTATGCGGCTGCTTTTAAACGATTTGAAATGGCTGCTTGAGTGACTCCCAAAGATTCTGCGAGCTCTTCTTGTGTTTGGCAACAATCTTTATCGAGTAATGGTTCCAGTTCTTCATCTTCAAACTTTTTTGGCTTCCCAGGACGTTCTTCGTCTTCCAAGCCAAAATCACCACTTTTAAATCGTGCAAACCACTTTTGACACGTTCGCTCAGCTAGAGCATGTTCACCATAAACTTCAACTAAAATACGATGACTTTCGGCAGCAGTTTTCTTCATATTAAAGTAATGAAGAAGAACTCCCCGCAAAAACACTTTTCCAGGCACAAAGTTCGACATATTTGCGTGAAAAAAAAGTATTGTTGTTTACGCTTCAAATGAATGAAATATACTGAAACAGACGCACAATGATTGTAGCTTTCCAACGCATGTTCGGAATATTGGAACGATGGAATAATAATCAAGTGCAAACCGCACGAATTAAATTATAGACACAATAAATTTATAATATTTCCGAGAGCTGCTGCTCCCTGCAGACTGATAACAAAACTACCATCAACCATGTTGACTTCGTACATATTTTTTGACAGCTAGTGAACAATGCGAGTTGTGCACATGTTAAACTGCGTGTATTTGCAGTTTTGGAGGATGATAATAATACATATAGACAGCTGATGCATCCCAGACGGTAAATAGTCTTTTTAGAACACATCATTGGCTAAAGATACATTAAATTTATGTTCTCAGGAAGCGAGGTAAGCTGAAAACGGCAAAGACATTTCTTAATCTAAAGTTGATTCTAATTTACATTATCTATCATTCCATTATTTCTTACACATTCATGCTAACACTCATACTCTTACAGCTAGTGGAGTTCCTACTGGCTGTTCTGTTTAGTAAAATTAATCTGGGAAAAGGATCAGTAACGTGGTGAAAATCCACCACGTTACAACACCTCTCCCCAGACTGACAATAATGGGTTGAAAGGCCAGTGGGTGTCAGCAATCCGATCTCTCAGATTTTATCAAAGGTTTTTCTTTAACTTAAATTTTGAGCAGTTGGTTTTGCTTGTACTTTGGAAACTGAGTAGATCGTCGTGAAGCATAAGAGTTTTGATATATGAGATTTGGATAGTGATGATAATAAAATAAGACAGATAAGTAAATTGGACATAACATGAAATAGACATGCTCTAAAGTTCTGAAGTTTTACTATAACACTAAACTAAAGATTGTGTATCAGGTGTGTAATTAAATTATGCAAACTAGATTTTGTGTTTTTCTCCGAAACCATGACACAAACGCCAACAGAACTTTTAACCCAAAAGTTTTCTCAAAATTTACGCTATTGCAAAACATGACTTTCAACTTCTCTAACTCAAACGAACTGAATATTGAAAATATGATAAGAACAATCCACGATACAGGCTAGCAGCCAAGAGAAATTGACTGGATTGAACTAGAGCAGTACTAAACGAATTCTGATTTACTAATCGCTTGACACTTCCATGTCTATTGGACTGGAGCAAACTTAGCAAAAAGAATCAAAATCTACGTAAATTTGATATTGCGGAACTTGAATGGATGTTTGTCCCGGTAATGCTTACTGACTAAATGAACAAACTAATCTAAACTGTATATAGGAACTTTCAAAGAAATTAAAAGGAACAAATTTAACTCTAAACTGTACTAAACTGATCCAAAAAAAGAAGAAAGAAAAGAGAACGAAAAACGGAATTGACTTACGCTAACGGTACGGCAAAAGATGACTTACAAACTAAATAGATCAAAAATCGCAAAACGGCAAAAAGACTTACAAACTAAGAGGAGCTTTCGCGAGCTTCAATTCGGCGCAAGATAGCCTCCGCAATCGCCTGGACGAGAGGATGATCTGCATCCAAACGATAGCGAGACTGATCTACCGACGTCAGAGCTAGGGCTGTCCCGCCTGAAGCGATAGGAGGGTTTGCCGGCCGAGGGACTCCGCAAGCTTGACCAGCCACAGCTTGGGAAGGTGGAGATTCCGTTTTAAACGGGTGGTGTGGCCCAATTTCTTCCCTTTTCCTCGCTGCCGAACATCTGGGGCACCGACTGAGTCTAACTGCCGGGTTCCCACAGTCGTAACAAAACACTCGGGAATTCAGTTGTGCCCTAGGAAATAGGCACAACTGATATCGGTGTTGGCCAGCGTGACAGTTCCAGCACTGATCCGGTGGCGCACGAACTAAGGGCTCACAAAACTCTCTACGCCAGGTTCGATGAGCGGATCGAGAGCATGGCGCGAGTGTCGGTTGTAGATCTCTGGAAAGACGCTATGGAGGATTGATGTTAATGAGAGCAGCCAGCTATGTTCCTTGTCCCGGAGATGGATATGGGACAGGATTTTTCGGAATGCTCACTGCTGCTCTACTTCCTGGGACTACCGGCCTCTGCGCTGGTAATTGTCTATCTCGAAGAGGTCGAAACTCGTCATCCCTTATAGATGGTCTTGGTTGGGAACATCTAGCTTCGGGCTGCTTGCGTTCGAAGCCTACTGCTTCTGCGGGGACCCTCCTCTGTGTCTCGTGATGGATTTGCTTCAGTTTGGCCGTATGTTTTGGGACGAATTTTCTTTCCCAACGGCCTTCCGGGGCCATTTAGTCTCTGCAGACAGGCAATGAGGATTCCCGCTGAAGCCTTCCTTGGTCTTCTCCTTCCTCTCTTTGGGACCTTAATATCTTCCAGGCTGGCAGTGCTGGGGGTGCTACTTCACCGAAACGATCTCGCTACTTCATTGGGCTTCCTTGCCTCGGGCGATATTCGGCCGTCCTCGGCCTCGGAATCAATTGGTGTGGAATTATATGCGAAGCAGAAATCAGGGAGATGTATATCACAATCACGATGATCACCTTCTACAAATGATGATATCATGGTCTTTAACACTCGATTTACTCTCTCGACCGGATTTGCCTGAGCATGATATGGTGGAGTGGTCGAATGTCTAATCCCTAATTCCGAAGCGGCTTTAGCAAGTAACTTATTGACGAACTCGGTACCGTTGTCAGTAAATAGTACTTCCGGAGTACCCCATCTAAATACAACGGTATCCTCGAAAGCTTTCTGAACGCTAGAAGCATTGGCTTTTCTCAACAGGAGAACCTCTATCCATTTGGTGAACATATCCTGAAATACTAAGATGTAATGGTGGCCTGAGCGACTTGGTGGGAGTGGACCCATAATGTCCGCAGCAACTATTGACCAAGGCTGCTCTACCACTCTTTTTCTCATCAGACCGATTGGGCCTGCTTGTTCAACTTTGTGACGAGAGGTTACACACGTATGCGTACCGCACGCACACTTTTATTCAGATACTCATCTCCATAGGACTCTCGCTACCAAGTCTTCCTAGCGCCCGTCCCCACTCCAAGCCGTCCGTCTGTCTGTCTGCCATTACAGGCAGATTCATTAAAACCGCCCACCCAACGAACGTTAGTTAGTCTAGCTGGGCGAGACCCACCGAGCAGATCGGTGAGCTCTCGCCTGGTGAAAACTCGTGCTTCTTTCCCTACCTACAGGCGCAACTGTGGTAGGCAAAACACCGGAAAATCGCAAGGCATAGGAGCACCTATCCTTGTCATTTGCGACACGTTCTCTCTCTCCTCCATATGTACTCTTTCTCTCTCCATTCTCGGTCGATTATCACTAAATAGGATGGGGAATAGAAACTGCCGGGGGAGGGAGCTGGAAATAACCAACACAACGAATCATCTAAATTAAACAATGTATTTACCACAAAGCAAAGGGCTCCTGCCCGGAAGAACAAATAGTATTAAGCGCATCCGCGCAAAAAGGTTTCAAATTAAACAGTAGTCCGTGGCCCAAAAGCAACGACCAGACTCCTACGCACAGTACTTTAACTTTAACCTGACCGAAGAAGAGAGAGACGGGACTTCGTGCTGCTGACACATCTGTCACGTACGCTGTCTAAACAGAGATGTTAGATGCCATGTTACATCCGTCATTTCGTTCTTGTGTGTTTTAGTACATTTTCGAATTCCGTTGTCTCGTAAAATGTTGACACGCCGTAATTATGCTTTCAGGAAGAGTAACCAAATTTCCAAAGACTTTGCGCCTCTGTTCAGACGTAATACATAACACCGAAGAAATACTTGACAAATTAATTAAACTACAAAATCATACACACTCAAGCACACACACTTATTTTCTGTCACCGCGTTATACATTACATTTACACTTATAATTACATTATTCAATTACACAGAAATATTTACACACACATATACACTCACCCGTTACTCATATACAAATTCAAATTTAGATATGTAAATTATAGGATTAATAAAAGCATTCTTTATATTTTGTTAACTAAATTTGAGATCTATTTATTCGTCTTTAAAATACCTAACCCTGGTAGACTGAAGCGTCCGTTGAGACGATCAATGGTAGGAGAAAAATAGATCGTTACAACTTTCATCTTTTGATAGACTTTGCACGACCGAACGTAGTCTGCAACGTCTTTAAATATTCTGGGCCAATAATAGAGCAATGACAGACGCTGGAAGGTCTTATCTACTCCAAGATGACCTGACGTCGTAGTGTCATGTGCTTCATTCATGGCTTTTGTTCGAAGTTCTAACGGCAGTACTAGCTTCCATGCCTCTAAGTCCGGTACCAAAGGATCTGTAAGGTGGTCCGGACTGTGACAATATAATCTTCCGTCTTCAATCTTCCAACCTGGGAAATAATGTGGCATTTCATCTAATAGTTTCATCCTTTTGATGTACCAAAGGTCTTCCGTACTTCCTATGGAGTTAAGGCTCCTGTAAAAGGTAATCTAACCTAGTTAACTCACATGAAAAAATTGATTCCAAATGCCGGATCCCAGAAAAGATATCGGGGGGCAATTTTTTTTCCTCCCGGAAGATGAAATCCATATTTGAGGGAAAATGTCTCTCAGAACCGTCAAAACTAGTGATAAATATTATTAAAACACTCAAAAAACAAACTTTAAACATTCCGAAAAAAAGTAAACACAAACATTACAATCAGCGCCGCCTGGTGTCTCGAACGATCACTGAATCGATTTAAATGGACTTCTGGCGCCATATTAAAAATAGAAAAAGCATTCAAACATATGGAGGAGTAATAATTCTTAATAAGTTATAATAAATGATTTGAAAAACATAACAAATAAATATTCTCTAAAAAAATATATAAAAAAAGAAAAAAAATGGAAGAAAAATACGTTCAATTGAAAATAATGACTCATAAAATAGATAAAAAAAAATTTTTTAATTTACATACAGCTAAAGAAGATTTGGTGAAGATTTTTTCCAAATTTGTAATTATCAAAAAAAAGCTATTTCCACAAAATGCCAAGTTATTGTGTTTATGATTTTTTCAGAGGAACCTTTGGCTATATAATTAACCCTAACACTCCATAAAACCCACCCACGCATTAGAAATCAATTCTAGGAAACTGGAAATACTGTAAATATATTTCTATCGCATTTTTTAAAAATAATACAATTATTCGAATAAATTTAAGTCATTACCAATCATTTCTGTTAATATGCAAAGACTCTGTTAATATTTTTCAATCTTCTCCTTTAGCAAAATGATCATTTATCGAAAATATTGAACTCTCTCCACGGATAATTTTTTTGTAGACTTCAGGATATGAGTTTTTATCATTACACCCAAATAAACTCATCAAGGCTGTACCAATAATTTCTGATAAAATCGAAAAATCTGTGAATATTTCTCGATCTTCTCATGTGCAATTATAAAAATATTGAACTCTGTGCAAGGAGAATTTTTTTGTAGACTTCAGGCTATGGGTTTTTATCATAACACCCCCATAAATAAATCCTGGCAGTAACAATCATTTCTGATAAGAAATAAAGGCTATGAATATACTTCAATCTTCTCCATCGAGAAAATTATAATTTTTCGAAAAAATTGAACTCTATGACCGGATGATTTTTTTTAGAGACTTCAGCCTATGTGTTCTTATCAATACATCGCCATAAACACACCCAAGGACCACCAATCACATCTGAAAAGAAATAAAGGTTGTGAATATTCTTCGACCTTCTCCTTTAGGAAAATGTTCATTTTTCGAAAAAATTGAATTCTGTGTTGGATGAATTTTTTATGCAAACTTCAGGCTAAAGATTCTTATCATATCACCCCCATAAACACACCTAGACAATATCAACTATTTTTGATAAGAAATAAAGACTCTGTGAATATTCTTCGATCTTCTCCTTTAGGAAAATGATCATTTTTCGTAAATATTGAACTCTGTGTCCGGATAAATTTTTTTTTTTGTAGACTTCAGGTTATGGGTTCTTATCACAACTCCCCCATAAACACATCGAAGCAGTACCAATTATTTCTGATAAGAAGTAAATACTCTATGAATATATACTATATGAAACATCTAAGAATATTCATAGAGTCATTATTTATTATCCTAAATGTTTGTTACTGCTTGAGTATGTTTGGGGGGTTGCTCTAGTTACAATCTATAGCCTAATGTCTACAAAAAAAATCATCCGGTCACATAGTTCACTTTTTTAAAAAATGAACATTTTCCTAAAGGAGAAGATACAGAAATATTCATAGAGTCTTTACTTCTTATCAGCAATGATTGGTACTACCTGGATGTGTTTATGGGGGTGTTGTGATAAGAACCCATAGCCCGAAGTTTCCAAAAAGAATCATCCGGGCACAGAGTTTAATTTTTTCGAAAAATGAACATTTTCCTAAATAAGAAGATCAAAGAATATTCACAGAGTCTTTATTTCATTTCAGAAATGATTGGTAGTACCTAGGTGTGTTTATGGGGTTGTTTTTATAAGAACTCATAGCCTGAAGTCTGCAAAAAAAATCATCCCGTCATATAGTTCCATTTTTTCGGAAAATGAAAATTTTCCTAAAGGAGAAGATCCAGAAATATTCATAGAGACTTTACTTCTTATCAGAAATGATTGGTACTGCCTAGATGTGTTTAAGAGGTTGTTTTGATAAGAACTCATAGCCTGAAGTCAGCAAAAAAAAATCATCCGGTCGCAGTCCAATTTTTTCGAAAAATGAATATTTTCCTAAAGGAGAAAGACAAATTTTTTATTATTTATTTATACTATATTAATATAATAATTCCCAGTAGTAATTTTTTTATTATTCGCATATCGTCATACGTGAAAAGTATAGTTTATTTTCTGCTTTTCTCAACAGGTGTTGTACCTAATTGTAAGATATTTGTTTAATCTCCTCTTTGCTTTGTTTAACTTCTCGCCTCTCACATGCATGCAGATTTAATGGTATACAATTTTGCAACATTGCTTCGTGAAGTCCTTGGTACTGAACACTATATAAAGAGAATGCTTAATTGGCCTCCATCCACTTTATTTTTAACGAATAACTATGCAACTGTCACTTTTCGCGTTCTGCACCATCAGTGCATTCGTCTTCGTGAGAGCTGCTAAGGAAGTGCCTCTGTGTAAGTTTCCGTTTATCTAAATATCAAAATTAATTCGTTTATAATTTTCAATCTAATATTCTTTACAAATATGTTGTGGAGCAGTGGAATCTAAAAATCTGAATTTCAATAAGCTAATGTCTAATTCGAAAAAGCATTCCAAGTAAATAAATACTGCACTAAAAATGCAGTTGTTTGTGAAGGCTTTTGTAATAGTATTTGTAATTTCTATTAATTTACTGCGTTTATTTTTTCAAGTGAACTTCTTACGATATTTCATATATTGCGTTCAATTTTTTAAGCTGGAAAATATAAGCTTTCACAAATGTTCATAATTTTCATCATAAATTAGAAGAAGAATTCCATAAGAATTTAATGTTAAAATGAGTTAAAGAACATTTAAAAATTCTTTATTTTTGTACTCCATCATATTATATGTCGTTTTCTGCAACTGTTTCCTATTCTAAAAAGATCATACGTATCGAATATCGAAAAGTGTAACGTTGAAATGCGTGGACCCGATTCCTTATTGGTCAAACACAGATGGTGACGCGTCGTATATCGATAATCGCAGGTGACGCAGGAATTTTTAAATCTTTATATTGTACAAAATCGCTTAAATATGTTATGTTATCTACATATATGTTCAGGGTTGGTTAGAGGCGCGTCAATTAAATTTTTCTATCCTTATTGATCAGCAATTAGTCATTACAGATGACCCGAAAAATTTTAAATCTTTTCATTTGGTGGAGTCTGGTAAAGTGAAAAGAAAACACACTTAAAACAAATTTTTGTAATAAGAAAAAGTCGAATACGCTTTAATTAAAAATTAAAAAACAAGAGTTTATTAATTATTAACATTAATAATAATAATAATAATAATAATAATAAAAGTAATAATTATATTAATTATTGATTATTAAATATTATATATTATTAAAGAAATAATACAAAGTATGAAAATTATAAAAGTAATATTTTATACTTATAATTAATTTCATGTTTATTAATTAGTTGAGAAAAAAAATTGAATTAGTGTATTCAACAGTGTCGATATTAATTCTACAACATTCGACAACTGTCGAATATGCTAATTCAAATTTTTCTCAAGTAATTAATAAATATTAAATTAATATATACGTGTAAGAAATTAATTTTATATTGTTCATATTTTGTTATTTCTATAACAAAATGGCGGGCAAAAGGAGCATAGTCTGAATTTTGGAAATTCAAGCAATCGAGCATAGTTTTCCATTATTCTGAATGTTTATAACAAACGAACCTTACCGAACTAACAAAGTTTCCGATTATCTAGCTCGAGGTTTTCCCTTACTTTCGATCTGGATTCAATATTTCCGTAACTATGATAATAACCCCATTTAAACAATTTTTTTCACTTTTATTCAAGAAAAGATTATACACTTAAAAAAACACAATTAAACATCAATACAACTGTAAAAGTAGTTAACTTTGAAAACAATCTAATAACTACTCTTTTTTTACAATTCAAACAGTTTTATATTAATATTTTATATTATATTATTATTTATATTAATAAACAACTAACTAACATTTTATGAATAATTAATAAATTAATTTAATAATTAATTAACCAGTTATTTCAAATTATACTGTACAACAATAAATACAGTAATTTTATTAGAAATCTAAACCACAATTAAACATCCATGCTCCTGTAAAAGTAGTTAATTTTGAAAAAATAGATATCCAAGTTATATAAAATAGTTAATGTATACAGCAACTTTTTTTCTCTCTCTCTAATAAAAAAACTTACTAAACATTCTTACTTTGTATGAGTATCGCGAAAAGTAATAAGTAGAATAAAAATACTTAATATTTACAAAAATATAGGTTTTATACCAATTTCAAGAGAAAAAGTTTTTGAAAATCAAATGGTTATTACATAAAATGGTCAAAATATTCGTTTGAAGTGATATTTTTTAAACTAAACTTTCAGATTTTCTTATATTAAAGTGGGGCGAAATGGCCATTTTTTACTATTGAGCTCTGTAAAACTCGCAAATGAAAAAATTAATAAATAACTTAAGTACCATTGCAAACTTCACGATTTTGGCTAAAACTTTTATGTGGAAACTATTTGTTTATAATGATTAGTATTAGAATTATAGCCTTTGAAAAAAAAATTCAAAATGGCTATTTCGTCCCACCACGTGGGGCGAAAAAGCCATTTTATTTTAAGACTGAAATTCGAGGAAAAACTATTTTTTAAACATGAAATTTAAACAGAGCCTAAAATGTATGTGTAGTACCCACACTTTGTGTAGTCCGAATTTCAAAGTGTGCAGTCCGAAATAAAAAAGTGTGCAGTAAACAATATTTATAAATATTGATTTCAACTATTTATTTAACCTCAAAATTATTTAAATTACTGTTTACTTATATTTATAGTTGAAAAAGTAACAATTTTTGAAATTTTATGGCCGGGAAAAAGGGTGAGGGAAAAAGTGTGTAGTCCGAAATTTAAAAAATTTTAGGCCCTGAATTTAAATGTTTATTACAAAAAATCGTATTTTAACATTAAATTGTCAATCACTCAGTATCAGAACAATATTGTGGAATTTTTGCGACATTTCGTTCCGGACAGCTAATGCGACTTCGCCATGCCTTTGGTTCGTCAGATTTTGCTGGTCTAACTCTCTTAGTAGCTGTTTTTTTGGAGGTTTTAGAAAGAGGTTTTATAGAAAATATAATATATGTATTTGGCTAAATATATTATGAGAAATTTATATATTATAATTATTTATTTAAAAATAAAATCTTTTTAATTTTTATATTATATAAAATAATTTCAAAATCCAATTATATTTTTTTATTAAAATATAAATTTAT
>CAJFCO010017427.1:26679-45656 GCA_904066015.1 Synergus gifuensis | reverse complement strand
CCGGACCTTTGTCAAATTTTGTCGGCCTGTGAATCAATTAAAATTTGAATAAGATGATTCAGCCAAGGAGTAAGTTTAAAAGGATGTAAAAGTATAAAAATACAAAAAAAAGGAATTTAAAACTACCAAAATATACAAAAATACAATAAAACTTGACTAAATCATAAAGGAAATCAATTCCTACCTTGGAAGTTGACGAAAGGCAACCAAGAGAACAAAATTAAATTTTTACAAATCACTCAAGCTACGTATTCTGTCACTCGAAGTTCACAAAAGTAAAGAGACCGATATAAATTCTCACGCTAGCTCGTTAGCCTGGAGAAATTTTAAATTAGTGGAAAGGGTCGATGCGCGTAAGACTAATTTCCGTAATAGCTACGGTCGAGAGAAGGATAGTCGATAAGGGTCGCTTGCCATTGGTCCGTCTGATGTCCTTTCTTCTTCTTCTTCATTGTCCCTTATCAGTCGCCTTTGACGAAGATAGACTCTAAACTCCTTTTCGTGAGATAGAGTGAGATGCGAATATTATTCATGTCTTTCAGGGCCGACTGTAGTTTGAGGATCGAGTGGAGACTATAATGGAAGATAGATTCTTCGATGCTCCAGATAAAAAAATAAGCAGATAAATAAACGGCATTAGAAACCAAATACGTCTGTTCACAGACACATATAGATAAGATAAAGACAAATTGCAGGTTGAATTACCTATCCTTAACCATAGGATTTTATGGTAAAATAGCCACGGTCATTCCTTGTCAGGGATGCACCTAGATCTTGGAAGACCAACACCAATCCATCTATCCATTATTGGCAGAATTGACAGCTCTGTCTTGGACGTTAAGAGAGATGGTGATAAGATAAGAGATAAACGAGATAAGATGATCCTTAAAGAAACCAATGATGTTGAAGATCCGAAGATATAATGCTGATGAACCAAATCAATTTGCAGTGTAGTTGGCTGAGCCTTTGGTGGCTTTCCCTCAGGACCGCGAAATTAGGAAATTTAACAAAAAAAAAAAATAAATAAATAAAAACATAAGCAAATAAATCCTGGAAATTTTATAAAGTGGTGACGGTAAAATAAACTTCAGAAAATTATAATAAAAAATGATAAAATAGATAAAAATTAAATAATAAAATAAAAGAATAAAATAAAACAAAGAGAAGTGCCGAATTTCACTCTTCCTGAGAGCACAATAGATTCATTTTTTGTTAATATTAAATATAAAAATCATTTAATTTGTGAGTTTCAAATTTTCAACATCACAATATTGAGAGTTTTATACTTTCTAAGATTTCAGTTAAACTTTCCCCTTCGATAAGTAGGACTATATGATATTGCTGACCTCTTTTAACATGTTTTGCTATTCCCTTTTTGAGATTCCCGAATTTAGGTAGTTTATCTCTTTTGGCTAAAGCTCTGGATCCATTATCTAATGGTTTTTCTTCGATAGAGAGGAAATATGTGTAATTATCTTTTCAAATTGGTAATTGATCTCTGCAATTTATTATATTTGGTCCCATATTTTTCCAACCAGAGGATTGGTTGAGTAGAGGAGGGGGTTCAGGGGGGATTTCTTCTGAAGGGATCTGGTTGTTAGGTAAATTCGTTCCATTATTTAAGGAAGTTGGTTCATTTTCTTCGGAATCTTCGTCTTCACTACTAGAATATTTTATTTCAGTTTCGTTTTCCTTCACTTTGTTCCTTATTTTAGTTAACTTTTTCTTTCTATGAATACCTGAAGGACGATAATCTATATCTTTAGGGTCTTCGAAGTTTTCTGAAATTTCACTTGAGTCTGAGATTTCGTTTATGATTTTCCTTGGGATTTCTGGTTTCCCTGACAATACACATTCGGGATCTGATAATACCTCAACATTTTCTCGTTGATTTTCTTCGATTATTTTCCTTGGCCTACCTCGTATTCTTTTTATTAAATTTATACGATCCTCAGATTTTTCTAAGATTTCACTTGTGTCTGAGATTTCATTTATAACTTTATTTGAGTTTTTGCTCGTTTCTGGGGTTTCATATATAATTTTCTTTGAGATTTCGTCTATAATTGAGTTTTTCCCCCTTTTTGTTTATATATATATATATATATATATATATATATATATATATATATATATATATTCTGAATCTGATAATATTTCAACGTTTTCTTGATGATTTTCTTTAATTATCTTCTTTGGCCTACCTCGTTTTCTTTTTATTAGATTAGATTTTACGGGAAATTTTCTTGATTTACTAAGGCATCTTACCTTGGGTTTTGCGGGTGCAGTTTTCATATGAGTTTGATCCTATACTATATATTTTAGTTGTCCTCGGGTTTTAACAGCATTCCATCCTAATCTTGTTTCTTTTTCAATATATTCATAATTTATTTCTTCGCGGCAATGTAGATTGATTCCTTCTTCGATAGGGTTTGGCGATAATGCGTCAGCGTTTACATTTGTTTTTCCTGCTTTATATATAACATCAAAATCATATTCCGCTAGTTTTAACCTCCACCTTGTAACTCGTGAACAAGGATCTTTTGAGTTTTGAAACCACACTAGTGGTTTATGGTCCGTGACCAATGTAAATTTTCGTCCATATAAATAAGGTCGAAAATGTTGTACACAGTAAATGATGGCCAGTGCCTCTTTTTCGTAATTGTCATATTTCTTTTCATTATCGTTCAAAATTCTTGATGTGTAAGTTATTGGTCGGTCTTTCCCTATTATACCTTGTGATAAGATTCCCCCTATTGCATATCCAGAGGCGTCAGTGGTAAGGATAAATGGTTTAGAAAAGTTAGGTTTTTGTAACACAGGTTCTTCGCATAATTTATTTTTCAAATTTTCGAATGCTTTTTGCTGGATCTCTGTTCATAGAAAAGGGGTGTCCTTTTTTAGTAATTTGGTTATTGGATACGTGATTTTTGCAAAACCTTCGATAAATCTTCTGTAATATCCTGCTAGTCCTGGGAATTGTTTAATATTTTTGACATTTTTGGGGACTGGAAAGTTTTTGACCGTTATAAGTTTTTTCGGATCTGGACACACTCCATCTTTATCTATTATGTGTCCTAAGTAGCTTACTTCTGGCCGTAGGAATTCACATTTATCGTGTTGTAATTTTAAATTTGCGACATTTAAACGATCCATCAATTTGCAAAATTTTTCCTCATGTTCCTCTAAGGTATTAGCATAGATGACTATGTCATCCAAGTAAACAAATAATTCAGTTCCCTGTAATCCACTGAGGACTAGGTCCATTAACCTTTGAAAGGTTGCAGGGGCGTTTTTTAATCCAAAAGGCATTTGGTCGAATTCGTAATGGCCATGAGGAGTAGAGAAGGCTGTTTTATGTGATTCTTGTGGATTCATTTCGATTTCACGGAATCCTGAAGCTAAATCAAACACAGAAAAATATTGTGCACCTCCTAATTGGTCTAAAATTTCAGTTATATTTGGGAGGGGGTAGGAATCATCGATGGTTTTTTCGTTTAACTTTCTGAAGTCCAATACCATTCTCCACTTTCTATTCCCGTGGGAATCTAATTTCTTAGGGACTATCCATCCTGGGGTGTTATATGGGGATTGAGAAGGTTTCACTATTCCATTTTGCAATAGGTTATTGACTTGTCGCGTTACCTCCTTTTTATGTACAGGAGGGAATCTATATTGTCGAAATGTGATGGGCTCATCATCTGTTGTTTTAATTGAATGTTGTAATATATTAGCTGCCCCTAGATATTCTCCCGGAATGTGAAATTGCTCTTTATATTTTGTGATTAATTGAATTACATGCTCTGTTTCTTCCTTATTTAAGTGATCCAATCGAAGTAATTTCTTTAATTCTTCTACTCTTTCATTTCCTTGGACTTTATAAATTTTATTCGACATTTTTAGATTTTCATTACCTTGAGTAAAACATTCATTTAATAGTAAGTCAATAGGATCAACGTCGTGATCTATGTTCATAGTAGTGAAATCTTCGTGGGGTAAATCTGGAGTTTTTTCTTCAAAGTCTTGTAATTCTATTCTTGGAATTGGGATGTTCACAGATTGTGAGTTGGTGTTAGCTACCTTAAGGTAAGCTCGCCCTTCATGGTTGCTAACTACTGCGTCCCCTATAAATATACCGTCTCCTATATTCAAATGAGGAATGTATCCTATCTTTTTATCTTTGTTGATAACATGAATATAAATGTCCGAAATTGATCTACTAGATAGTGTAGTAAAATCTTGGCTTCCAAATGGATAATTATTCCCGTTTATTTTTATTTGTTTAGTTTCGTAATCTATTGTTACATTGTTTTTCTGAAAAAATTCTGTTCCTAACACACCGTGATGTTCTATTGGTACTTCATCCGGTATTATATTAAAAATGGTAGAAATTCTGAAAACATTAATCAATATTTGCCCTAATGTGAATACAGGGTGTTCATTTATTCCTGTCAGTCGCAGTCGTTCATCTTCGTTTATAATTAAATCCGATCCAATTGTTCCTGTTTTAAGTAGGTTTGATCCTGCCCCTGTATCGATCATTATTGAGACGGGGTGTTTTAGCTCTATGGTTGTTAATTTTATATAAGGGACTGGGCTGCTTACACTTAGATTTACCTTTTCAGTTTTATAAAGTAATTCGGATGTATTCGATTCTATTACTCCCGCTGGCCATCTTTCTGAGCAGGAGCTTGGGAGTTTCCCTGATTTTCTGTTTCCGTTGGTACTTGAGCGTTGTTGTAGATTCTCTTTCGGCAATCCTTGGTTATATGACCCGGTTTTTTGCAGTAATTACATATAATGTTTCTCATCAAATTGTTCCCTGGTGATGTATTGTTATCTCTTGTTGCGTTGTCGTTCATTAATGGTCCTTGATAAGAGTTCCTAAAGTTTCTATTTTCGGGTATTTGTTGATGAGCATTTTGGCCGAAATTCCCGAAACTTCTATTTTCGCGTGGTTGTTGATAAGAATTGTGGTTATAATTACCAAAATTTCTATTTTCGGGTCGCTGTTGATAGGAATTACCCTCTTTTGAGAGGGTAATGTTATCTTTTGCTTGGGAACGGGTGATTCTTGAGGTTGTGGGATTGTTTGAGTCAGACATTACACATTTCGAAATATAGGTTATAGAGAAAAGACAAATTTGTTTTTACAATTTCAAGGGTTTTGAAAAAAAATGATAAAATTATAATAAAGGACTTCAATAATTTTTTAAGGAAAAGGTTGTTTCACGAATAAAAATTTTTTTAAGACAGGTATTAAGATATCGCAAGGGTTTCAGGATGTAAATTTTAAATGTTCATAAAAATTTCATAAAATAGGGGACATACAATAAAATATAAGATATTATCCTGATCAATTGTAAACTGACATTCGAAATTCACTCTCTTTTGGGTCTGATGGCTTATTGTTTTCCCGGTCGATGCACCAAAAATAAAAAGGGAGTTATGTAATGTCTAAAATATTATAAATTCATTTAAGGAAAATGATAAAACAACTCCTTTTTATCTTCCCTAATTTCCTCGTTTTGATTAACCCTAGTGAGAAGGTTAATTCGAGATGAGGATAGCCAACAGGTTAACTAAGAAATATTAAAACACAGATCTTGATCTTTATATAACGAATTTATTTAACTTAAGTAGGATGAATGTTGTGAACAATAGAGAATAATTATAAATATTCAAGGAAAACATATATTTGTTTAATCAGAGGAAATAATATTTATAAAAGAGAAGAGATTTGCCATACATAAATGTTTAACCATTAAAAATGATCGTAAGTGTTCAAAGAACAACAGACATTTGTTATAAATGTTGCAAATTATAAATGTTCAAAGAACAACAGACATTTGCTATAAATGTTGTTCATTATAAATTTTCAAAGAGTATCGGGGATCAAATACACATTTCGTCAGATATAGAAAGAGATTAAAATGTTTACAATTAATCAGGTTTCAGAGGCAAATGTTGGTTAACAAGTTAAAGGTATTAATTACTTGCAGATTGTACACAATAATCCAAAATACGTTGACACTTGTTTGGAAATAAATCCAACATTCGTTAACACTTGTTACTAGGGTTTGAAATTGATTTTACTACACGTTGACAATTGTTACTAGAGTTTACAGTAATTATGTTCTTTCTGACTGACAAAGATCTTGGTTTTTATTGAGGACTAACTTTTTCGAGTTCTCAGATGGAGTGAGATTGACCGTGTTCCGCGAGAACTGATTGGGACTTAGATGGGAACCTTGCGCGTTCCTTGATGAGTAAGTACGAAGCGAGAACTGGTCGAGAACTAGATGGATTGGTATGGGAACCTTGCGCGTTCCGTGATGAGGCAAGTACGGAGCGGGAACTGGTCGAGAACTGATTGCTCTAGTCCCGGTGTGGCCTTTTTATGTGCAACTGAGTTGCGAACCCGAATCGGTTTCGCATTTTGGTAGTTCTTGGAATTTTGTGAGTCAATCCAATGATGTCGGTGGTTACTGAGATCATGAGTCTCTGTGGGCGTGCCTTTGCTAGTGTGTTATGGTTTGAGGTCATAGACCCGTGACACAATAATGCGAGTGGCTACTGAGACTACAAGTCCCCGAGTGGGCGTGTGCTTGCTAGTTTGTTGTGATATGAACTCATGGACCCATGACAGTAGAATAGGGTGGCCCAAAAACACTTTTTTTTTTCTAGAGAGTCTCGATCCCCCCAATTTGATTCGAAATCCGAAAAAAGAAAGGTCATATTTTTTTTTTCTTTTATTTTGATTTTACTACGTGCCGGTTTTGACTTGAAGTTTCCCATGTAAATTGCATGGGGAAAAATCACTTTTTGGAGTTTTTGCAATAATTTTTCAGGGTTTATGAAAATTTTATTGGAAAGTATAGAGGCTTATTGTGGACTATCCAACAAAGAATTTCATGTACCACACATATAGGTTTGCCACCCCTAACACATCCCCACCATGCCTTGAAAACTACCCTTAAAACGAAAATTGTCAATTATTCATAAAATCGACTTTCGGAGTGCGTTATTCTAGTTAATTAACTTTTAATTATTTAAACAAATTCCATTCGTTTAAATAGTTATTTTTTCGAAAGTTCATTTTTTAAAATAAGAATTGATTAGTATTGGTTTAATGAAATATTGATTAACTGTTTTTTAATTATTTAAACAAATTGAATTTGTTTAAATTTTTTTTTCGAAAATTCTCTTTTTATTAATGATTATTACTATTTATTTAGTTAAATATTTATTAAGATTGGTTAATTAAATTAGAATTGTTTAAACAAATTCCATTTGTTTAAAAATTTTTTTTTCCAAATTTCGTATCCAGGTATTAAATCAGGTTTTATATAATTTGACTGGCGGCTTGTTATTCTATTAATTATATTTTTGCATTTTTTAAACATTAATAATAGTATTTATTTCTGAGATTTCATCGAATTACAAAAAAGTTCGCTCTTTTCTTTTATAATCTACATTTATATCTTAATCTATTACTGTGTGTCGCGAGATAATGTCTTTCTTGCTATCTGGAAACTTTTTCCTATATTCTTTAACGAAATGTAACAAAAATTGTTTCTGATTTTCATCTCTTGTTATAATATCGTTGAAATCAGACATCAATTTGACGGCTCTTTCTGCAATGTCGTTGACTACTTTCAGTTGAGTAACAATTGCTTTACTTTATATGCTTTATTTTGCATCCAGTGTGAAGCATCTTCTTGAAGAAATTATGTATCTATCTTGAATGCTTAGAAGAATTTATTTGAATCTTTTGAAATGAAGTATTCAATTTCTTTATCCAGCAGTTCCTTATACATTTTTCCTTAAATTCTTTTATAATTTAAAATGCTTTTCTTTGACTTTTGTGATAATTTGTTTAAATAATTAAAAAATAGTTAAACAATATTCCATTAAATCAATACCGATCAATTTTTATTTTAAAAAATTAATTTTCGAAAAAATAACTATTTAAACAAATGGAATTTGTTTAAATAATTAAAAGTTAATTAACTATTATTGATAAATTTTCCACTAGATTGATAGAAACAATTTTTATTTTAAAAAAAGAGAAGAAAGCACTCGGAAGGTCAATTTTATGAATAATTGACAGTTTTCGATTTAAGGGTAGTTTTCAAGGCACGGTGGGGATGTGTTAGGGGTGGCAAACCTATATGTGTGGTACATGAAATTCTTTGTTGGATTGTCCACAATAAGCCTCTATACTTTCCCATAACATTTTCCTAAACCCTGAAAAATTATTGCAAAAACTCCAAAAAGTAATTTTTCCCCATGCAATTTACATGGGAAACTTCAAGTGAAAATAGGCACGTGTTAAAATCTAAATTAAAAAAAAATATATATATGACATTTCTTTTTTGCGGATTTAGAAACGAATTGGGGGGATCGAGACTCTGTAGCATCAAAAAAATTTTTGCCATGCATTTTTGGGCCACCCTAGTGTAGAAGCATAATCTCCAATCATATAATAATTTACTGTACACAGTATGTATGAAATATTCTCCCATTCGTCTATGTAAGCATAAACAAATGCATCAATGACGTCAGAACTGATCCATTTATCTTTTTCGAATTCTTTAGCTGTATTCAATGTTTTGAAGTCACCCTGTGTAAGTGTGACTTCGGGATTTTGAACCATAATCTTCTTTGGTCTATATTTGTCTACCGTCATGTGCTCTTTGGGAATGTTTTGCTGATACTATTCCGTGTCCAGAAACAGACCTTTATCTAATGCCTCTTGGTGAACAGAATTGTCGCTTTGGTCATAGATTGAGGAAGATGCATTTGACCATGTCTTCGCGATTGCTCTATTATCGTTATCATTAGAATTATCACTGCAGTGCCTGTTTTTTTACGGAGGAACATTGGTGTTCATCAGCTCCGGCACACTTTCTGCACATCGTCTCCTTTTTGAAGAAATGTAAGAGATTGTTTTCTTTTTTCCTACTTTCCACTTTTTCGTTTTATAAGAAGCATTGCATTTTGGTGCTTTTTTTCAAATAATGACCATCAAAATGCGTGCGTCTTTTTTCTTTTAGGTTAAAAGATCCTTTTCGCCATTCTTCTTGGACATCTGGATCAGTAGCGATTGGAATTTCGCTCTCTTTCTGCGGAAATTCTGTTTTAGATGATGACCGTTTATTTACAGACACGCCAAATCGAATTGATCTAGTCAGTGCTGCCGAAAAATTCTTCAGGCACCTGACGAGACGTCCAATCGATAAGTCCTTTTTTCCTTCCAGAACTGTATGTTTCACAGTGTGGAAATGCGCTTCTACATGCTGGTTATGTAGATGGGTTATCAGCGGTTGCTTCCGGCTGATAAGAAAAGCAGTCCAGATAGTTGCGAAAGGCATGTAGTGATCTGTAATGTAGAGTGCTATCATTAATGATTGCAACTCGTTCGTAATTTCATGATCATCTACTGGAATTAGTTGAGCCTTCATCCTGTTCAGTCTGCCTAAATATCGAACGTAGAAAGGTGAGTCTTTATAAATCACGTTTTGAGTTTTTGCCCGTCGATCAAAATTTTCTGATTCTTCTTCCGGAGCACTCTCATACTTCTTTTGCGTAATATCTTGATAACGTTTCCGGCGCATGTCATATAGTTCATCTCGAACTTTTGTCGCTTCATGTTCAAACGGCGTTAGAAGTACGGTCATCATTTTATCGAAGATTGCATCCAGTTCTTTTACAGTTGCAGCCTGCACCATGCAGGCCATACAGTCCATCACAAAATCTTTTCCTTTAAAAGATGTATGTATTTCATCAAGTTTGTCAGCCAACCTTTTCAGAAAGTGAACAGAACAATTGTGAACAATTGTTCACTTTTCAGGGTATGGTTCATTATCTATAGCGTAATAACACGATCGTCGCAGATTGTGTATACACAGTGTGTCCCAAAAATAACCGAACTTTTTGGATATAGAATAAAATACACATTATATTACCTTTGAAAGTTATTATTTATTCAAAATAGGTTCTATTAGACTGAATACAACGTTTGGAACGATCAACCAACTCATGCATAGATTTTCTTATGTCATTGATAGAAATGTTCTTCAGCACCTCTGTTCCGGCTGCTTGAATGGCTGGGATATCATCATAAAATGCTCCTTTCATCTTGGTTTTCAATTTTGGAAATAGAAAATAGTCACATGGTGATAGATCAGGTGAATACGGAGGGTGGTTGATGAGAGAAATCCGTTTTTTCATCAAAAATTCGTTCACTTTTTTGGTCTTGTGAGGTGGTGCATTATCGTGCAATCAAATTTTTTAAACTAAAATTTTAATTATGACGGAAAGAAAAGAAATAAAATATTATAAATTAGAGCATTTAAAAAAATTAAAGCGCTCGCGGAGCGCGCGTTCGTTCTTGTATTTTAAAAATTTTTGTAAATTATCTTTAGTCATGTGTTACTTACCATATGAACAAATTTAGATAACCCAGGTTTTTTTTCTACAATTTTTACAATTTCAAAAATATTGTAGAAAAAAACCTGAGTTATCTAAATTTGCTCATATGGTATAAGTAACACGTGCCCTTTTAAGGGCATGCTCTGCCCGTGGTTTGTGAAAATTTTTTTTTCGAAGTTACCACGGCCAAACGAAATGATATATTGCTTTCCAACTTTGGAATATGGGAAATGAGACACTAAATTGCGTTCTAAAATTTAATTTGAGTAATAGTTTTGAAAAAAAATCCGATCCCTACCTTACTGACTTAGCTTTTTTTTCAAAATTACTACTCAAATTAAATTTTAGAACGCAATTTAGTGTATCATTTCACATATCCTAAAGTTTGAAAGCGATATATCATTTTGTTTGGCCGTGGTGACTTCGAAAAAAAATTTTCACAAACCACGGGTAGAGCATGCCCTTAAGGTTACAACATTAATTTTCATGAATCTTGTAAGTTTGCATAAGTTGCCACAGCAATTGCTGGATGAACAAAAAAGTTGTAAATAAGTAGATTTAATATAAGAATTGATAAATTCAAATTAATCTATTTAGAATCTTTTTGTTTCCTCATGGAGGAAGCTTTGTGGTGGTGAAAAAAGTTGGAGTTTCTAAAAGAATGTTTTTTTTGAACATATTTTAAATGAAATAAATCTAATATATAACGACAGTCTCAGCCTATAGGGACTTTCGGCCTCTGAGTGCCGCCAAAATCTAACACCCAAAAAAATTTTTTAAATAGGCACAAAATTTTTTTTTAAGCCAGTTAGGGCGCCAGGTATCTCTTGATACCGCCAAAGTTTTATTCTCGAAATCTTATCTTCGACTTTAACTGTTAAACAAACATTAACCTTTCAATCTAGCTCAGATGGAGAGGAATTTCGTGGGGGCGCAGAAACAAATCAAACTCAACATGGTAAATTATTAAAAGAGAAAAATCAGAGTTTATTATAAAAAGATATGAGGTGAGATAGTGTACAATGTTTAGCAATTTATAAATATATCTTATATTTACTTTTAATATTCTGACAGAAAAGCGATGTCAAATGAAGTATCAAGATTTTAGAAATCTAGACCTGAGGCAGAAGAGAAAACGCCTGTCGTTGTTAGGTCAAACTCGGAATTACTCTGATGATTCTGACGATTCAAATTCCAACTTTGATGAAAGGCGTGGGAATGAAGCAAATTCCGACTCCGGTTCTGACGAGAGGCCCCAGCATTATCAAAATGAAATTCCCGCTTCATCTGATTCTGAAGATGAAGAGATTGAGAGTTCAAATGATGGAGACGCTGATGTGGAAATGGATGATTTTGTGGAAGATACTGACGAAGACAATAATGAACTTCCTGATAACGAGAATATGGATGCTGATGCTCTCGAAGATTCTGCATTTCTAATGAAAAGAGCATTAAAAAATGTGTTTTTAGCCGCTGATATTAAACACAAGCAAGGAAATATGCTATTGAAGACGTTACGTGAATATCCTTTCAATTTGGAACATCTGCCAAAAGATACGAGAACTCTGTTGAATACTCCAACTGCGGTTGCAAGTAGACGAATTCAAGAGATTGCAGGTGGAGAATATTTGCATATTGGATTTAAGACTACTCTCATCAAAAAATTGGAAAGTATTCCTGCTAACATGTTACCCGATAGCATTGAAATTGACTTTAGTACGGACGGCGGCAAAGCAGACAAGGGTGCATATCAATTTTGGGCACATCAGATCAGTTTTTAATATAAAAGATAAAAGACCAAAGATAATTGGAATCTTTCAAGGAAGACATAAACCTACAAACCCATTCGACTTTTATGAACAATTCGTCCAGGAAATTCTGGATATTCGTGCTGAGGGTGGAATAAATTTGAGAGGTCGACTATTATCCTTAAATATCCGATGTTTCATAGCAGATACGCCAGCACGTGCATTTGTTTTGAATCATAAAGGTCATTCCTCATCAAACGCTTGTTCCAAATGTCGAATTCAAGGGCATCGTTGCACCGTACCAGGATTTGAGAGGACAATGGTTTTTCCAGACATTGGGCACGAGCCTAGAACTGACGAAGAGTACGAAAATATCATTGACGAAGACCACCATCATAGCAGAAGTCCTTTATCTGCAATTATGGGTTTGGTGAGTCAAGTTCCATTTGTAAGTATGCACTGTCTTTGGTTGGGAAACGTAAAAAAAGTTTTACATGCTCAAGTGGAAGGAAAGTATGGCCATCAAAGACTGAGTGGAAGACAATTGAATATTATCAATTCTAGATTGACACTACTTACTTCGTATTGCCCCTCAGAGTTTAATCGACGGCCAAGGGAAATAGCAGACTTTCAAAGTTATAAAGCTACAGAATTTCGACAAGTTTTGTTGTACATAAGTCCAGCAGTATTTAAAAGTGTTTTCGCAAATGAGTACTATGACCATTTCATGATACTCAACGGTGCCATCCGGCTGCTTATATCTGAAGACACTCCGCGAGAAATGCTTCCATTCTGCCAAGCAAATTTGGAAAGTTACGTGAGGTCCTGCGAAGTACTGTATGGGCAGCAGTTTCTCTCCTACAATGTTCATTGTCTTTTGCACTTGGTTTCCGATGTTGAACAGTTGGGTAGTTTGGAAACGTTTAGTGCGTTCGATTATGAAAATAACATGCGAGCATTTTCCAAAAAAATTCGAAAACCTGGCCTAAAACTGCAACAGTATTTGAAAAGAACATTGGAAATGGATGATGTCGCTCTCGCACCGATTATTGATAATCAAATTCGGTTATCAAAAACTCATGCTCAGGGACCACTTCCAGAAAATCTTCTTGTACAAAATTGTCAGCAGTTTCATAAGCTAGTAGTAGGTAAAGTCAAATTTGCAACGAACCTTCGCGACAGCTGCTGCATTCTTCAAAACTCCCGAGTTTGCTTGATTAGGAATATAGTGAATGTTGAAAGAACTACTTTCCTAATTGTTCAAGAGTTTCAAAGGGCAGATGTCGTATACGACGTTGGATTAACATCAGATGCGGTAGGAATCTACCACTGCTCCAATTTATCAGATGTACTGCAAGCAGTGAATTTTAATCAAGTAAAGAACAAGATCTACAGAATGCCTGTATGGAGTAATGTTGAAGGAGAAGAAGAACAAACAGTCGATAATGAATGGATCTGTATTAGCTTATTGACACCACTCATTATTCTGCTCAGGATCACCAAGCCGGCAAAATCATACTGTGGACTAGCCAGCAGACCATCTCCATCCAACAACACCAGGTGCAGTAGAAAAGGGGAACTCCGTACGCTGCTCCAGGCTGGGGTTCCCCTCTTCCTCTCTTTTTTAATACTTTACCCTTTTGCAAAAGTAGTGGGTCAGTGCACGCTGCTCCAGGCTGCTGACTCCACTCTTTTGTTTCGCTTTGATTTTTTTTTACTTACAACATTTTTGTTCATATGGGTTCTCTCGCGTTATTTGGTTTCGTTGCTAGGTCTCTGTGTACGCTGCTCCAGGCTGCGGAGACCTAGCACGAGCCTCTTTTAGGCCAGTCACACTTTGTGACTAATTTTCAATTTCGCATCGCCAATTTTAAACTTTAGGCGCGATGTTTCCATTATAATATTCTTCTGCGCATTCACTTTAATTCAGTTTGTTAGATCTCTCACGGGAAGGGAAACAGAGTGTAGCCATCCGAGTTGATTATTCAATAAATAAAAGCGGAACTCGGTTAGGGCCGTGAGAGACGGTTTTGATTTATCAAAATTTATAAACGCGTAGGGCACTGTCCCATTTTATTAAGTGTTTCTTTTCTCTGAGTTAGCATCTTACAAATTCTTCATTTAATATCAATTATTTCATTTTAAAACCCATCGCCGCTCACTCGGTTAGCGATGAACATTCTTTAAGTTTATATCGAGTCTTTTCAAAAGATTGCTAGTTTATATCGAGTCATTCCGCGGCCGAGTGACGATGGTTTTCTTTTAACTCTGTAATCTTTTACATTTCTTTTTCTTGAATAAATTGTTATTTATTGAATTTTTAAATTGCGTACTTCCTTGCCTCCCTCTACAACTCACGACTCCTCACAATTAATTAATAATAATTTAAGGTTAAGCAGCCTATGAGAGGGCGTCAGCCTTAGCCTGGAATAAAAGTCACTTACTTGTTCAATGAATTTACTTTTAAATTTAACATTGAAATATTTATCATAATGAAATACTTTTCTCATATCACTCTAAATGTATTTTGTGTACCTAAAATATACATAAAATTGATTAATATACTGTTTGATTGATCAGAATGTTGTATTAGATATTTATCAACTGACGAAAGTTTAATAAAACCATTTTTAAAATATCGTAAAATGTAAAGGCGTTTCCTCTATGAAGAAGAAGCAAAAATATCACAATAAATACTATTTATTTCGTAAATCGAATTTTTTTGTAATGTCCAGCTTAAAATCTCATCCCTGAAATTACAAATTTAATATCTAACCGCATGCAGATAAGCACATTAATCTTACTATACAGATAGATAAAAAAATCTGCCCACTTCGCGCTCCGCGTTGGGCGCTTCGCGCGCTTGTGCCCTTCGTGAAGCTTGCGCTTTACAGTGTATATTTTTAAAAATTTAATTAAATTAAATTTAAATTAAATTAAATTACAGCTTTGAATGCAAAAGTTAACTAATTTACTTAAGGTTGTATGAAAAAAATCGATCTCTGGTAGAATTTTTTAAAAATGAGCTATATTAAAATAGAATGATGATTTATATGCTAAATTAATTTCAAATTTTTTGACCTTACCAATGCGGAGATAATTAATCTCAAAGTTGACTACTTTAACATGTAATTCATGAGGAATGCATAGGGACTCTCAAAATTTTCATTTTTAGTAATTAAATGCTCTGGTAGAGAATTTTTAAAAGTGTCAGTATTTTTGCTGCTTCAAAGTACAAATTTAAAAAAAAAATCAAATTTATTCACCAAGTACTTTAATAAATAATCTAATAAAATTCATTGAAATTTTAGTAAGTGTCAAATGGATAACCGTAACCGTATCGGGATTTGGCAACACTGTTCCCTCTCTCTAGCTTACTTAAAATATCGAGCGCGAATCTCGAGTGCCCTGATGAGAATGTGTTCCTTAAAAGTGAAATCTCGGATTCATTGAGTATGAAACTCTTTGGAGAAGCCTCGAATTCATTCGGATTAATTCAGTTTAAAAAGTTTCTTTTGATGAGTCTCATCAAATTTATTTGGATTGAAACTTTGAATTCATTCGGTTTAAAAACTTTCTTCGGATCACCCTCGAATTCATTCGAATTGAAATCTCAGATTCATTCGGTTAGAAACTATTTTCGGATGAGCCTCAGCTTCATTCGAATTAAATATTTGGATTCGTTAAGCAAGTTGTACGAATGTGTTGAAAATGTGAATCGGAATGACTCGAAATGACACAGATTCTTTCAGATACAGACTGGATACAAACTTCGCATTGGCTGAGAATACCTCGAGCTGCATGACTCGACTTGAAGTTTTATCTGAAACTTTCGCAAAGTTACTAAAAAATTCGTGCGTTTGGAACGACCCACAATAAACAAATCAGTTTAAAATATTTTTACTTTGTCGATATATGTACATATAAAATATAAAAGACAATGTTAAGCTCACAACCTAGAATTTTTATTGACATTTTAATTTTTATTATATTATTAAAGTAGAATAGAATTATTATTAAAGAAAAGTATTTTACTTAGAATATAAAAAACAAAGTAAAGCTCACAATCTAGAATTTTTTTATTGACATTTTGAATTTTTATATATATTTATTAATAATAGAATAGAATAATATTATTAAACAAATATATTTAATTTTTAATGATAAGCACTTCCCGAAAAAACAGATATATTCGTGGGTCTAAGACGACTCACGATAAACATATCGGGGTAAAGTATTTTTACTTTTCCAATATAAAACATAACATATTATATAATATATTAATTAATAATAGAAATATAAACATACCTTTAAATTCGTTTATTCAATCACACACTCCAATATAATTTCGTTGAAATTGCACCAACTATACACATTTTTTTATACACTATATCAATCTGTCAAACTGGTGTAAACAATAATAACCATGTTCCAATGTCAAAAATTTCAAAACAAAAAATATAGGAGCTAACTTCAAAGTGCGGACAAAGTGAAAGAATAGTAAGATTATTACTATTGATGATGATTGATGATGATTGATGATTGATGATTGATACCATATTTCAACAATTTTATTGTTTTCAAGACCCCTCTAAAGCAAAATTCGGGCAAGCAGAGACAAATGAAATTTCATTGCTCAGTTTTTTACTTTCAGTTACTTTGTCAGATCGCCTGTTATTAGGGGATCATTACATTTTGCCGATTTTGCATATCATTTATGATAGGTACTGTTACAATTCTCAGTTATTCCGGCAGGGACTGACCAAGCTACGTCGAAATTAGACGAGATGGACGTTTGCTGGATTTGTACTCTTGCGAGTAACAGTCGAGCAAACAAAACTTTTAGCAAGACAAAATCAGTCAAAAACTCCTCGATATGACAAAATTTTCAATCGAACAAATTCGATTAGATTTCCCAGTCTCTTTTCGCCTCCATTCTTTCCCTTTCTTCTTTCCTCTTTTTTTTTAAATTCTAATAAGTTGACATTTAATACAGTTAATGTCTAAAATATATTATCTTTGCACATCAGTCGAACTATTATGTGGAATTTTGTTGGATAGAACTAATTAAAAGTTTCGAAAAATTTATGTTCATTCATTGCGTCATTGAAACCCTTCGTAAAATACCAAATAATTCTGCATGCTTCAAATTTGGATCAATTAATTTATAACTAGATAGAAGGAAAAACCTAAATCTTACAAACCATTTTTTTCCTTTCAATAGTTTCGGTAGTCATTTATGTTTTCATTGCACGGTAAAAATGATTAGATTGACTTTAAGATCAGACCGTCATTTATTGGCAAGTTCTTACGTCCAATTCTTTTCAAAATTTACAAACATTTTGTTGAGGAATTTAGAAAATTGAATTTTTGAAAAAAAAAGTCATCAATTTACATTCAGAAGATTGTATGAAGAATTTAGCAACGTCAATAGCTGGAATAGCTGGAATTAGTTTTCTTCTTTTTTTAGCCTGAAAAATATAAAATGAATGCTCAAAAAAATATAATAGAATTCCAAACATAGGAATGCCTTGAAAATCAAAGTTTTGAATTCAGAAGAAAAGAACAATATTTATACCTCTTTGAAAAGCTGATGGATTAGGTATCTGCAATCAGTTTCCTCCACAACGACGATGACCACGACTACGGTTCCCAAAATCTGGCTGATATATGAATTTCTTCAGAATTTTCTTCAGTACCAGAAATTTAATAAAATTTTAATTTTTCTGTATAGTTTGTGTGCGTGTGTGTGTGTGTAATAGTGACCGTCTTACCTTCTCTCGATTCTTCTCCACGGCGCTTTGTTCGGGCCTTCGTTTCTCCCCTGCTACAGGCTCTGAGTGAGTTTTGGCCGGATGATTTGTCGTTGAAGTAGGAAATTGATAAGGATAAGGTGGTTGAGTGGAATAAGATTGTTGTGGATCGTTGGGGTAGCTATAGTAGTTCGATTGAGACTGTGAAGGAGGCACAGTATGTGCCACATACTGTGGGTAGTTGGATTGAGGCTGTGGCGGTTGTGGAGGCGGCACATACTGTGGAGGCGCATGATTATTCCCCAAATTTCAATTGACATAAATTTTATTTCACCTAAAATTAAGTCACCTAAAAGCCACTAAACATAATTTTTATTAATCCTAATTTCTATTTAGTCTAATTTCTATTAGCCCGAATTTCCATTTGTCATAATTTTTATTTACCCTAAATTGCACTTAACCTAAATTTTATTTACTCGAATTTTCATTTGTCATAATTTTGATTTACTCTAATTTCCACTTAACATAAATTTTATTTATCCGAAATTCCATTTATTATAATTTTTATTTCTTTAGCCGAATTTCTATTTAGTCTAATTTCTATTTATCCGAATTTCCATTTGTCATAATTTTTATTTACCCTAAATTACATTTAACCTAAATTTTATTTACTCGAATTTCCATTTGTCATAATTTTTATTTAGGCTAATTTTCATTCAACCTAAATTTTATTTGTCCGAAATTCCATTTGTCATAATTTTTATTTTTCCGAATGAGCACCTAACCTAAAATTCATTTAATCGAAACACCATCTGTTATAATTCACATCTGACCGAAATTCCAAGTGATAGAAATTTCATTTGTCCTAAAATGGCGTCCGACAATTTGATTGGCACAGTATGTGGCATATACTGTGGGTCGTTGGACTGAGGCTGTGGATTTTGTGAAGGCACAGTATGTGGCACGTACTGCCCGTAGTAGAAATGAGGCTGAGAAGGTTATGGAGGCACAGTATGTGTCACATACTATGGGTATTCGGATT
>CAJFCO010017427.1:0-12828 GCA_904066015.1 Synergus gifuensis | reverse complement strand
CTAAATTGCTCTTATTGTAAAGTATCACATACCCTTAATCTGAATCAGTCAAAAGTAAATATAATAGAAACAGTTATTAAAATTGTATGGAAATATTTAATTTATTTATGAGTTAAATAACAACCTAAAAGTTGCATTTGAAAATGGATAATTTTTTATGACGAATGAATACTTTTTACTAAAAATCTGTTTAAATTGTATGAATGAATGTTCCTTAAGAATTAATTTTCGACTAATTAACAGGTTTTAGACAAATAACCTAATAACTTCTAAAAATCTAATGCATTCTCTGATGAGAATTTAAAAACCTATAGGATCCCAGTTCTCCATTTCTATAGAAAGAAGTCTCTCCACTTTCATAAGGCATCTCTCTTGTCTTGTAGGTAACTTCGAGAATCGGCGGTATCTGGTAAGTAGCTTCTGCATTTTTAAACTTAAATAATTAATTGGATAATTAAGTGTACAGATATAAAGAACGTGAATACGGACTATTATTTTTTTGAAAAATTAAAAATTTTAAGCAAAAAACGGGGTTATCTAAATTTACAATATTTAAAAATATTTTTAAGCATTTATGCCTTTAAAATTCCTTAAAACCTCTCAAAATTATATAAAATTCTTTCAAATTTCACAAAATCTTTTTAAAATCAAAAATAACTTTTGAATTTTTTTTTAATTCCTTACGTAATCATTTTAAAAATGTCAACATTTCTTAAAATTCTTATAAGCTTCTTAAAATCCTTTACAATTTCACGAAAAACTTTTAAATCCCTTCAAATACGTAAAAATGTCTTCAAATTTTTTTAAATCTCTTAAAATTCCTTAAAACTCCATAAAATCTTTTAAAAATCATAAAAATTTCGTAAAGTCCTTTAAAATTACATGATGAACATTCAAATCCGTTCAAATTACTTTTTAAAAAATTAAGACTTCTTAAAATTCATACAAGCTTTTTAAAATCCATTAAAATTCCACAAGGAACATTAAGATTATAGAGGCTTGTTGAGGACTATCTAACAAAGAATTTCATGTACCATATATATGGGTTTGACACACACCCCCAAGGTGCCTCGAAAACTACCCTTAATACCAAAAATGTCAATTTTTCATAAAACAGGCCTTCTGTGCGCTTTATTCTCGTTTTTTTCAAATAAAAATTATTTCTATTAGTCTAGTGGAATATTTATCAACATTGGTTAATTAATGTTTAAATATTTAAACAAATTCCATTTGTTTAAATAATATTTTTTCAAAAATACGTTTTTCTTTATAAAAATTACTACTATTGGTCTAATGGAATATTGTTTAACAATGTTTAATTAATTTTAAATTATTTAAACAAATCGAATTTGTTTAAATAATTGTTTTTCAGAAAATTCTTTTTTTCTCAATAAGTATTGTTACCATTGATTTAATGGAATATTTATTAACATTGAAAAATTAGTTTTCATTTGTTTAAATAAATTCCATTTGTTTAAAAAATGGTTTTTCCAAAAATTCGAGGAATTCTAAATTTTTATTGTTAAGTAACAAATTTATTATCAAATATTTTTCCAATTTTGTTTCTCTCCGTTTGCAAACGACAAGGACAGTTATAAAACTAGCTGTGAAGTTGTATCAACTTTTGTGCTCATTCAATGAGCATTTTGCTTCCTGTAAGCAAATATGATTTGCTTCCTCATAGAGGAAGCATTAAATATTCTTTACTTCAACATTAAATTTGGATTATTTTAGAAGTTATATTCGAAAAATTTATTTTCGAAAATTACAATAAAGCACAACTTTCTTATTTTTCAATGAAATGCATTCATCTTATAGGTCAATTGATTCGTCTCGACGCGAGGAATCTTTATTTTCCTTACGTCAACTTTGAATTTTGAATATTAGAGATGTTATAGTTGGAAAACGAATTTTTAAAAATTAAATAGAACAATAACTTTGTTATTTTTCAATGACATGAAATAATATTATATACTAATCGATTCGTCTCCATGCAAGGAACATTTATTTTTTTTACGTCAAGTCAAAATTTTGATTATTTGAAAACTTATAGTCGAAAAATTAATTTTTGAAAATACAATTAACCATAACATCCTTATTTTTTAATGAAATGCATTAATCATATAGGTCAATCGATTCGTCTCGACACAAGGAATCTTTATTTTCCTTACATTAGCTTTCAATTTTGAATATTTGAGAAGTTATAGTGAAAAAATGAATTTTACGAAAATTATAAAAGTACATGAAGAAGCAATTATACAAAGGTTGAAAGATTTCTGCTAATTTTATTGTAGCCCCTCAGGTATACTCGAAAGTGTGGAAAATGTCTCTTAGGAGAAATATTTTTCGAAATATACCTTTCGAGTATCCCTGGGGAGAAGGTTATTTAAACAAGGTTATTTAAACAAATTAAAAAAATTTTTTTTATTAAATTAAATTAAAAATTAAATTAAAAAATTTTAATTTTTCTAATTTTTACTTCCTCTTACAGGAAGCTTTGTAGTGGTGACAAAATCCAGTTTCCTAAAATAGTATATTGTGCAACTAGGGCAGCCCTATCCGACTCCCATGTCGTAAGATGTAGACCTTGCTTCCTTGGTGATTATAGTTTCTATGTGCGAAATTTTCTCACTAGAGCGGCGCTGCGCGCAACACGCTTTAAAAATGCATTATTCTAATGGGAAAATATCCAAAAAATATAAAATAATTAGGGTTTTGAACAAAATGAGGTCAGAAAATGTTTCTCAAATGATTTTAGGATATAAAATACACATTATCCATCAATCGAATAATATGAAATTGAAAAATAACACATGAAATTACGTAAAATGTATACAGTGGATAACGCAGTAAGAATTTCTTGATACTCTTAACAAAATATTTGTTATGTTATCACATAAAGCTAAAAATATCTAAAAATATATTTAAAAAACTTTAGCTTCTACACGGAGAAAATTTGTTCTGTAACCGTTACCGAAAGTTGTGGTGAAATGTGGATATCGTGGCTTTTCGGTAAATTTTCACGTGCACCACTGTAAAAGGAATTACACGAAAATCTAACGAGCTGCGAAGAGATTTAGAAAAAATGATAGGTATATTTTCCTAAAAGCACAGGAGAAAGTATTGTGTATGGTCTTGACTGTTTACCAAGCCTCTCGGTACAGAGTACCGCAATGCTCACGAGAGCGTCCTAAAAAGACAAGAAGGTTTACGCTCCAGGACTTGAGAGTTTACCAAGCCGCTCGGTACTCAATACCGCACGGCTTACAGAGAATAAAAAAAATAATATCGTTATTGACTGTATGTATATGTTGTATACATATACATCAATATTTTTGAATAAAATAGAATTGGGAAAAAATATTTCGTTCATTTGAACATTCAAAACTTCTCGCACATAAAATATCTCTGATCTGGGACTTAAGAAATTTTTTTTATCAAACATTCTTGTTGTATAATCTAACAATAAGAAGCTAATCACTAAGGATAAAACAAAAATAAATTTTATAAAGAAAATTCGCAAAAAACTTTCTCAAATTATAAACAGAGTTAAAATTAGATTGAAAATGATAATATTTATTAATGATATATAAGTTAATTATAGCGACATAAATAATTTAGTATGAATAAACTTAATGTCAAATGTTTTAATTTACTTCGGAAGCAATAATAAATAATTATAGCTTTTTATTAAATTATAATTGTAGGAAGAGGTAAAAAATATTAAGTGCATTTCTGAAACCATAGAAAAATTTATTTTCGTTACGTTATTACGTACATTTCTTAATGACTATTGATAATAGATATAAGAATAATAGAGTAGATGCTATGCAGAAATAACTACATCCATTTTTTTATAATGTAGTGACCGTCAGGTACATTATGTATTGAGGAAAGTGAAGGTTTGGTGATGCTTTTTGATGATAATACATTCCAAGAGAAACATTTAACATCCTCTACTTCATAAGCATGATAATGCTCATCGAAATTGGTGTTGTAGAGATAGCGAACAACGATTTGAAATTCGTTGTTTTTGTTTACAATAATAGCGTGTACAATGTATAATTGCGGACCTTTTTCATTAAACAAAACAATAATGCTGTTTCGAGTAATTTTTTTATTATAGAAGCTGACCCACTTAGTTGTTAGCAAATTATCTCCTGATGATGTTTCCCAAAGTAGAGAAAAAAATTGTTCAATATCTGGTAATTGACTGTAAGCAATAAATTTGGTTGGACCGAGAGTGAATATTTCGTAGGTTGATTCTTTACATAAAAATCTGTAATTTAAAATTAATTGGTGTTTCAGTGCGATAGTACGACATACATTAATGCGACTTATTGCTGCATGAGACGTAATTTTGCCTATCCGATGTGTAGCTTCGAATCTTATGCAATTAATATTCCATACGGGAACTATAGATCTCATTATTCGAGAATAATGGAGGAGAAAGTGATGCTTGGGTTTCATTTCACCAGGAAATAATTCGCTATGCATTACTAAATACTCAGTCACGAGATTTTCCAGTAAATCAGGAGTCTTCACATGGACAACTGAACTGACAAGTATTTCTACTAGATTTTGCAGCTTTATAAAGAGATGCCAATGTTTATTCGTTTATAATATTAAATGTCCAATAATGAGACCTAAGTTTCGAATAAGAGTCAGCATTTCTGATGAAGACATAATGAGACAGTGGTTCCGAATTTGTGATTCTGATAAATGTGGAGGTTTATTGACATGTTCCGTCTTGTCATAACTGAAAGCATCAAGCCTCTGATTCAAGTCTAGAAGAGAGACAAGATGTTCTGTAAACAATATTTTATCCAAAATGAGAGCTAAATCATAACGGCCTACACCTTCTAGCATATCGTGCATGACGTCGACAGCTAAATTTTTTGTCATATGAAAATTATCTACACCATGAAACACGCAATCCTCTTTAATTCCTGATAAAGATTTATTATTTTTTGCCAGCAAAGAATTGTAATTTTCAACAGTACGAAGTTCACAGTCTTTTTCTTTAAAAATCTTATTAATGTCTTCATTTAATGTGAGACAAAATCTACAAAATAAGTTAGATCTAAAGCTTTCATTTAAACCAAGAATCGAATGAACACCTAAATTGTCTCCTAGTATCAACATTAACACAAAGTAAATCCGTTTGTCGCCTGAAGAAAGAGAAATTGTAATCCCGCGTTTTTGTAGAAAATTAAGTTCATCTATAACTTTTGACAGTACTAATTTATTTGTAAATACTTGACGATCTCGAGTATTAAATAAAACGAAGAGAAAGTTGTTCTCAATTTTTGACTGGAATTCAGGTGGCAAAAGTAATACATTCAAGTATGCTGCTCCACATTTACCAACACCCTTGTGAGAACCTAAGGGATTATTATTTTCATAATCATCAAAACCAAAAGCAACAGGAAAAACAATTTCATCACCATATTTAGCAGTTTTTTCTTTCCATAAAGATCCTTGAATAATATTAACCATAATTTCAGAATGCTTTAGAACTTCATCGCGATATTGTATAATTCTGTCGAAAACTCCAGGTAACTCAAAGAACTTTTTTAAAACTTCTCTCATGGGTATAAACTGCGCTAACACAGGTACATTTTAAACAATTTTAATTCCATTTTTATTTTCCTTAATTGTTTGTTTCTCACCTAAAAGCAGATTTTGTGGCATTATGAATGTATTACTTTTTTTAAATTTTGCAAATCTTTGAGCCTCGGTAGTCAAATTTTGAAATGGTTTAGGAATTTTTTCGAAAAGTTTATTAATGTCTGATTTAGAAACTGAATTATTTTCCGAATTGGAGTAAAGACTGTGAATTTCGTTTTGTAAGGCAGAAAGAGTACTTTCTACTAATTTCGACGAGTCTGTAATAATATTATCAACTCTTTTGCGTGGTAAATCAGGGTGTTTATACAACTTTGCTATAAAAATTTCTTGTTCTTTTGAGATATTACTTTGCTCTGAAATCCTATTTTTCAAAAAACATGAATTAGACACCAGAGATTCCAAACTAGGAAGATCTACAACAGGTTTAGTGCAAGATAAGGGTGTTTCAAAAATTTCTTCGTTTTCAGAATCACTACTGTCTTCATCCGCATTTAACTGAATCATCATCTCGTCAACTAGTATTGAAGCCAGGGCATTATCTTTTGAGGAAGATAATAGCAATTCTTCCCTAACAATATTTGCTACAAGACTGTTTATTTCTTGAATGGCATCTTTAACAATATCTTGAACGACGTGTTCATCAGCACGTATCGCGTGTTTCGATAATCTGTGCTTTCTATACGAATCAATTATTGAATATACTCTATTGCAATTCTTTTCGGGACATTTAAATGTATTCGTAGTAGAATGTTTTGCTACAATGTGGCGTAAAAACAACGCATTGTCATCGAAGACGCAATCGCAAGCAAAACAAGGAAACATTTTGATCAACAAGAACTTTGTAAAATGTGCTTATGCTTAAGCTAAGGCGCAGAAGGAACTTCAGATTGTAAAATCTGATTTATTTTGCCATTCAGAACTCTATTTTTTTGATTTAATCTTTCGCCATCTGAGATTTCGTAAATTATGACCTGTATAAATTGCCACAAACTCTGAACAATTTCTGGGTATTTACAGTCGAAAGCGTAAAAGACCTTAAAATTTAGATCGATAGCGTGCAGAATCGATTCAGTTTTATACTTAATGTCATCCACAACCACGTAAGTTGCTTGTATGTCTAACAAAGGACCAACGATAACTGTAAGTGGCTGTAGTTTCAAGTTTTAAGCCTTCAATGACGTTCTCAACCTTTCCAACGTCGATTCTAAATCCGTAGCATCCTGAAATGTAGAAAGTTCGTTTTAAAAATCAATCAATTATTTTTAAAATAACTGAAATAATAGATAGTTTACTTTGACATGCAAAAGATATGGGTCTCTTCGTTCTTTAGAACTTAATTTTAGAATATTTTCTTGGTTTTCAATTGTTTCTTCCACTTGTTGTCCTTTGCGCTTTCTCTTTATTCTTTCTGTAGGTGTAAGATAATGTAGCAAGTAAAACAGTAGGACGTCTTGTTTATCTGTAAAGTAAACACAAAATAATGATCAATGTTATTAAATTTTTAAAATCTAAGCCTTTATAAACTCATTTAATCTAATTCAGGCATCATTTGGTCAAAAGATTCAATTAATATATTTAAATAACAGTAGAATTGCAATAACAAAACATACCGCTAGATATTGTTGGTAGCACCTCATGAATGAGGGTTTTGTCACTTAATGGGTATCTTCTTCGAAGTAAGATTTAATAACAAATCGATGAGACACTTCCGAATCCTTGGCCATTTGTCGAAAAGATGAGACTTGTTTTTCTCATATTTGGCATCAAAATCCAAATGAATCTATATTATTTGCAATTATAATGAATTAAATATTATGATTAATTTGCGATACATTTGATTTGAGTCATTTGAGGATACTTTTGCATTATAAATACATATATAATTATATACTTACTAATATCTGTCCTTGTTCATTAAGCCTCAATGATTTTATGCTTAACATATATTCAAAGACACTAATATTCTGTAAAAGTAATATCTGTTTTCTCAAACTACGCGTTTCTATGAATGCCGTTTTGACATCGTTGAATGGTTCCAAATGCGTTTTCAAGAACAATAATTGATTTTCTTGTGAATCTGTAAAAAAAGAATATTTTTAATGACAATTATTTCGAGTAGAAAACTGTAAATAAAAAACAATTTTAATGTAACCTGAAATAGAATCGCTTCTGCTCTCAATTGAGTTTTCGGTTGAGTTTCGTCTTTTACTTGGAGCGAGGATACCTTCTTTGCGCATATGACGCTTGACATAATAAAAGTGATCAATCAATTTACCGCTAGGTGACAATTTTTTGTCTTCTTCGCAGCAGTATGGAATGTAGTAAGTAGCTGCTAATTCCCCATTAAATAAGTTTTCTATTTCTCTCGATAAATGTTCAAATCTATCCTTCGAGATGCTAAAAAATAAATATTAAGATTTATACATTTGTTAATAATTATAATTATTAAAATGAAAAAGGTTATATTACAATGTTTACGTACATCCAATCCTCTAATACATCATCCTCTTTATTCTTTTGCAAAACTTCTTCTTTCTCTCTGCGAATTACCGCGTGAACTAAGGATGCTCGTGCGTCCGGATTTAAAGATTGCTTACATTTCTTATAAGATTGTAGGATGCCTTTTCCATCGACATCATTTTTCAGAAATGTCAGTAAATCCTACATAATATCAAAACATTAATTAACAGAATGGCCACATGATTCAATTTTTCAATTTCCCTGAAATTTCTCTGACTTTTCCTGAATTTTAGACAAAGTTCCCTGACAGAGAAGTATTAAAAATGCGAACAAATTATCAATAATAATGCTATGCAAATTTTCAAAAATTTTGCATAATATTTTCACTTCAAACCTTTTAAAACTCAGTGAAATCAATATAAAAATCTCTTAAGAACTTTTAAAAATCCACGAAAATTTTTAAATCACTTTAAATCATTTAAAATTCGTAAAAACTCTAAAATTCACGATAACCTTGGAAATATCTTAAAATTCCTTGAAATTCCTAGAAACGTCTTAAAATTTCACGAAACCCCTTTAAATTTCTTAATATTTCATGCAATTTCCGAAAGTTTCGCTAATTCTTTTAAAATAATTTAATAATTTAATACTTATTATACATATATCATAATTTACATACCTGATTATATTTTGTTGATAGAATACTCTCTTCATTAAAAGAAGTTGAATATAATACATTCACATCACTTGTGCTTGCTTGAGGTTGCGCGATTTGAGTTTGCAAAATTCGACTTTGAGCAGAATAAACATTTGTCAGTTCAGTATATGCCAAAGGACTTCTAATTCTGGTTACAGATTGAGATTGAGGTGCAGAATAAAACTGAGAAAAGAAAACAGTTGCAGAAGTTAAAGAAAGTGTCGCAAGGATTTGTTGGTTACATTCCATACTAGACATTGAAATCAATTTTCCCAAAAATGTTTAAAAAATTTTCACACTATTTAATACTATAAAATATAAACCTAAATTATTGTCGCTAATATTGTGCCCCTTACCTCAGAATAATTATTTCCATCCATTTTCTTCAAAAGCTGAAAAATTAATTATAACATGCACAATATTTATTATGAAAAGAAAGTAAATAAGAAACAGATATATTACAAAGACACTATATAAGATAGATTTTTTCATGCTAATGAAAAAAAACCGTATTAAAACTGAAAGTCTCCATTATTTTATCCCTTAATATATAGAAAATTAACATAACCTCAAATTCACCACTATAAACATACACTCAGTATTTATTATGGGTATATAAAGAATATATATACTTACACAACACTCGGTGATGCAATTTTTCACATTTAAAAAGTTAAAATTTTAAACAAATGTTTAAAAAAAATGTTTAAACAAATTTTTCTCCACAACTGTTCACAACACAGACAACACGTCATAAACTGTGAACCGGTAAGCGTTCTCTACTGCGCATGAGCGGGATGTTGATGCGAGTTTGCTCTTTGACATCACTTGGTAGTCGTTACCGAACGGACGGTAATTCTTCCAGTCCTGCACTGAAAAGATTCTCGGAATAAAAGTTAAGGCTCACGAAAGTAAATGGGAAAATTTAAAGCGTCTGCTTTGAAATTTTCAATTTATCTTTGAAGAAATTTTACTTTGTTGATAGTATTTTCTATCGAATACTTCCTCACTTATTACATTATTCACGTTAATTTTCATCTTCCACATGTTACAGTGTTTGACTTCAATAATTACAGTACTAATATGTATTTTTTAATGTACATTGCATAAAAACTCCTAAACACTTATTAAATAATAATGACACTACGCGAAATAAACCCGAAACGCCACAATATCCAAATTTCACCACAACTTTCGGTAACGGTTACCGAACAAATTTTCTCCTTGTGGTAATAATAAATAGTAAATACTGCAAATTGCAGTGAAAATCTTGTAATATTCTGAAAGCATAAAAAATTGTTTTGAACTAAATAGAGCAAGATATATGATTCTAAAAAAAACTGTGGCAGATACGATATACGTAGACATATATGCATGTTTAAGCCAAAATGGGTGTTCCAAATCACATATCGCGTGTCACAAATATGAAAAAATATTTTTTTAAACTTGCACGTTCTTTTATATGCAGTTTCTGCAGCAAATATAGAAGAAAAAAATTAATAAATTTCTATTTTAAACTTCTGTCTTGAAAACGAATGCAATCAGAGTCCAGAAACAAAGAGATCAACTAATCAGCAAGTGAATTTACAATCGTTCTGCATTTCCACAATTCGTTTTACGTAACTTTACGTATTTTATGTGATTTTACAACATTTTTCGTAAAAGTACATTTTGCTTGTAAATTTACATATAGATAGTAAATTAACAGTAGGTTGGTATATTCACAAATGCTGAGTATACATATATACTACGTTCGACGTGAAGCAATTTATTTCCAACGTCACACGTAAATTTACATTTTGATGCAAAATCCACAATTTCTGTGTATTTTTTACAAATTTTATGTAAAATTGCAGTCTTACATCGTAGTTAATTCACACAATGAAAGTTTATTTTAAGTGTCACCTGTAAAATTACTCCGTGTATCATTGCATTATCAATCAACTTTGATATGTAAAAATACAACGCGTTGTACTTTTACAAATATTTTTTTTTTACAGTGTAGTTCTCATCAAAATTGGATGATTTTTTCGTAAAATATCCATTTCCGTTGAGAAAATGCAAACATAACCTCAAATTGTTGAGATTAGTTAGTCCTCATAAAAATTGGATGATTTTTACGTAAAAATATCCATTTTCGTTGAGAAAACGCAAACAAATTCTCAAATAGTTGAGATTATAGTTAGTCCTCATCAAAATTGTGTGATTTTTACGTAAAAATATCCATTTCCGCTGAGAAAACGCAAATATAACCTCAAACAGTTGAAATATTAGTTAGTCCTCATCAAAATTGGATGATTTTTATGTAAAAATATCCATTTCCGTTAAGAAAACGCAAACATAACCTCAAATAGTTGAGATTAGTTAGTCCTCATCAAACTTGGATGATTTTTTCATAAAAACGCAAACATAACCTCAAATAGTTGATATTAGTTAGTCTCGATGATTTTTACTTAAAAATATCCACTTCCGTTGAGAAATCCTAAACATAACCTAAAATGACTTTAAAATATCTGCCTTTATTAATACATTGTGTTTTTTCATTAAAAATATTCATTTTGCTTTTATTATTCTAAAATTCGGTATTTAATGATATTTATATTTCTACTGCAGCGCCATCTGCATGTGTTCTTTATAAAAGTCGGACAGTATTTATCTAGTCATTTATCACTTTTTCACTATATGTTTACTCTCTTACAAATTCCTAACCGTAGCATCAGTGTTGCCAGACACCTCATGCCGAACTATGGAATCGCCATCTCGAAATTATGGTACATTATGGTACGCATCTCTGATACACATGCGTGGCGCGAAATTCAAATGAACATATTATAAGATTCTTCAAAATATAATAATCTTTTATTCTTCGTGTCATTTGCTGATATTTTATTGATAAATATGATTATATTAATTACTGACAGTATTTTTCTCTGGAATAAAACAAAATTTATTCTATTTTTATTTAAATCAAATCAGTTTAAATCACATTAATTTCTTTCACTGATGTATATTGCAAAGCTTAAAATCTAAAAACACAAAATCTAGCATTAAATTAATTAGCATCAATATTATTTCTTGTTTAAAATATGTTTTTAAACATAATTAAATACAATCTGCTAAACGAACGTATATAATATTTCTGTCTTTGGAAATCGGTTTTTATCAATTAAGTAAATCACATGTGTAATTAAGAATATTAAGATTAAATCTTTTCAACCTTATTCTAAAAGTCAGTCTCTTTCGTCTTAACAACAGCATAAAATCTATAAAATTTTTTCAATAACGATATCATAATGATTCTCAAACTCAATGTTACACTCTTCCTCATCACTTTCCAAATTCTCAGATTCAGATTGTGTAACGTCAGTCGCTTGCTTTGTTTTCAGTTTTCCTTTCTGGACATTTTAGGACCGTAGATGTTACTTGCAGTCATGTAACTCAGCATTCTTTCTGTTGGTTGGAATTTATCACAACCAATTTTTGACACACATTCAGATGCGCTTAAAACTCCCTGCAAAGTATTCGTTAGTAATCTATTTCGATAATCAGTCTTCACTCGATTTACTTTAGAAAAAACTCGTTCGCAAGAGGCACTTGAATGTGGAAATGCAAAAATATCTAAAGCAAACTGTCCTATTTCTTTATAATCTTGCTTTACATCTAGAGTTTTAGTTTCCCTAACTTTATACCAAAAAGAATCCACTGAAATGGCTTCAGATGCAGGAGACAAAACCCAGTTTTTGAAAGTTACTTCCTGAGGTAACTTTCTCCACTGATCATCAATAGCCTGAATCAAATTGAGATCTTCGGGAGAAACAATACGTACCACTTCTGTTATTAGAGGTTCAAGACTACGTTGTCGTTTTGGATCAGTAGAGAAAACAGCTATTTCGTGATTTAGCCACGCTACTTTGGAGAAAAGATTCTGATCACTGAGATCATATCTTTCTTTTATCTGCTGGCAAACAGTAATCAAAAATTCACGACAGCGACAAAGGAAATCTTCTACTTCCCGTTTTTGTTTTGCAATCACAGGATTT
>CAJFCO010017425.1:30477-50331 GCA_904066015.1 Synergus gifuensis | reverse complement strand
TACAAAATATGACTCTTATGAAATATATTTGCAATTAGCGTCAAGAAAAAAATTTTTTCCATGAAAAAAAAACACTCACAGAAATTTGTTTATAAAAATTATTTATAATAATTAAGGTAAATATTTTTTGATTTAATTCTGTTCAATGAATGCAGGGGCAATAATTCTAGCTGATAGTGAGTTTTTATCTATATTTTTTTTTGAGATAAAAATTCCGAAAGTTGAAATGGCCAATTTTGACACTATATTTGTTTATATATTATTGCTCTGTGGAATAAATTAAAAAATCGAAATCGACAATTCTCTTCAAAATTGAACGCTGAACATTAAAAAAAAAAATATTCAAATCTGTTAAGAAATACGACATGTAGGCGATTATGAAGGGAACTTTCCGATTTTTGCCCACTGTGCGGCGTCTGAGTACGGATTAGAATTAAACAAAAAGAAAGTTCAGTTGATGAAACGTCGTATTGAATTTCTTGGACACGTGATTGAAGATAGTAAAGTTTACCTGTTACCCGATAAGATTAAGGCTATTCTTGATTATCCCGTTCCAACTTGCGTAAAAGATATTCAAAGCTTTCTTGGGTTGACCGGTCATTTCCGTAAATTCATTCCTAATCATGCTTTAATTGCTAAACCTTTATCGGATCTTTTGCAGAAAGATAAGAAATTTCAATTTGATGTACAAGAGCAGAAGTCGTTTTTGAAATTAAAGAATTCGATGATGAGGGACCCAGTATTGCTAATCTACAACCCTAAACTGGAAACCGAAGTACACACAGATGCAAGCCGAGAAGGATACGGTGCCATCCTAATGCAAAAATCTTTTGAGGATCAACAGTTACACCCAGTCCACTATATGAGTAGAAAAGCTACACCAGCTGAGAAAAACTATTCAAGCTATGAATTAGAAGTTTTGGCTGTGATTATGGCATCAAAGAAGCTTAGAATCTATCTGTTAGGTATCAAATTTAAAATAATCACTGATTGTGCTGCTTTTCAGAAAACTATAAACAAAAAGGACTTAGCGACCAGAGTTGCAAGACGGTACCTGTTACTGGAAGAATTTGACTACACAATTGAGCACAGACCCGGAACAAGAATGAAACATGTTGACGCCTTAAGTAGGCACCCTGTGATCACCCTTAAAATCGATGATGTTACTCCACGTATCAATAGGGCTCAACAGGAAGATAACGAGACAAACGTTATACTTGAGATCTTGAAAGAAAAGTCTTTTAAAAATTATGTCATACGAGGTGATCTTTTGTATGTTGAGAAGGACGGCCGAGATGTTTTGGTGGTTCCTAAAGCCATGCAAAACGACATCATCCGAAGTGCTCACGATCGAGGACACTTCGCCGCTGTGAGGACGGAAGAGTTGATCAAACAAGATTATTTTATTCCAGATCTACGACGAAAGTGGAAAGATACATTGCTAATTGTGTGCCGTGTATTTTGGGAAATAAAAAACAAGGGAAACAAGAAGGTTTTCTTTGCCCGTTAACCAAGGATGATCAGCCGTTATGTACATATCATGTCGACCACCTAGGACCACTGGAAACTACGAGTAAGAGATATCATCACATATTGGCAGTGATTGATGGATTTACTAAGTTCGTTTGATTATAACCCACTAAATCCACTGGTACTCAAGAAGTACTAGATAGACTTGAAAAACAGAAGATCATTTTTGGAAACCCTTCGAGAATAATTTCTGATCGGGGAAGTGCGTTCACTTCCCAGGAATTCCAAAAATACTGCCAAGACAATGGAATTAAGCATCACTCTGTGACTACGGGATTGCCTAGAGCTAACGGTCAAGTCGAGAGACTAAACAGGACCATTATTGTACCAAATTGTCGATGAAGGATCCTCCGAAATGGTATCAACACATTAATCGATTACAGCAAGCCCTGAACTCAACCTACCAACGAAGTATTAATATGACACCCTTTGAATTATTGTTCGGGGTAAAGATGCGTTTTGAAATTGACTTACGACTGAAAGATATCATTGAAGGCGAGTTTCAGTCTCATTTTCAAGAGAATCGCGATACATTGCGCGAAAAGGCTAAAGAACAAATTGTAAAAATACAAGAAGAAAATCGTCGAACATATAATCTCAGACGTCGTGCGTCAACTCAGTATAAGCAAGGTGACTTAGTAACAATAAAGCGTACTCAGTTAGGACCAGGCCGTAAACTTAAAGCCAAATTTTATGGACCCTATGTTGTTGAAAGGGTTAAGAAAAACCACACTTATGATGTAAAGTCTGTAGGTTCACATGATGGACCACAAGCTACTAGTTCTTGCGCCGAGTATATGAAACCATATGTAGAGAAAGATCTATCCGAGGCGGATGATTAGTCAGGACGCCCGGTTGTAGGGAAGATTTTTAAATCTAGGCGCCACGATGTGTTTGAAAATAAAGAATGTTGAGGGCCCTGCGAAAAGAGTGCGAAACGGACGATGAAGCAAATCAGACGCGAGATTTTGTACCTTTGTATTCTTATCCGTTTTATATCTTTAATAAATATTATAACAATCCATTAACTTTTCCTACAAATTGGGGGCTCGTCAGAAATATAAAACGTGAGTCGCAAAAGTGAGATATGCTTGGTGTGTGTTAAAATAAAAGAAAAACGTTTCGCTCGGTGAACGACGCCAAGAGAGAACGAAGGTGATTCCGAATGTTTGACAAAATTCGGCCTTCCGAAATTCGGCCGCTTTAATATCTCAGTCATAAATGGAAGGGGATACGCATCCTTCTTTGAGACTTCGTTTACTTTACGGAAGTCTATACAGAGACGATAGTCCCCATTTGACATTTTCGCCATTACGACTGGATTACACCATTCGCTACTGGATGGCTCAATTAAATCTTGCTCTATCAAGTCATTAGCCAACGTGATAAGAGCTTCAGTCACTTTCGGGGACATTCGATGGTTCCTTTGTTTAATTGGAGCGTGCCCCTGTGTGTCGATCACGTGCTCGACGAATTTAGCAGGAGGCAGCTTATCAGGTGGAGATGAAATGACTCTCTCCAAAAACTTTTCTAGCTGGACCTTCTCCGTGTCCTTAAGCAATGCAATGTCGTTGCAGAAAATCAAAAGACTGTTGTGAATGAGCCATTTTTATATTTTCAGAAAAAGGTTTAATCTAAGTGAATAATGTATGGGTTATGAATAAGATTAAGACCGAGTGAGAGCCAGTTAATTCGAATTTTCAAATGGAATTTCTATTTTTAGAAACCCGTTATAATGTACCAATTCCGGCATATTACTACATACAGTTACGGAAAAAGAAATATTTTGCATGGTTCTCGTCACGTGTGCTTCTTCAATTCCTCTTATAGTCTACCTTAGCTCGACCTATCAGGAAAAACTGATTCTGTCTCATGTATCAAGAACCTGATAGTGCTCGATACATATATTTTATGAACCCGACAGTGACCATAGTTCCGGCATATAATCACATTCCATTGGAAGATGGATAATTAAGCAACTGCTTATTTCTCTAAGCATTTATTTCTTAAGCCGGTTAAGTTGACCGTTCTACCAGACTAGAATGACACATCATATAGGTTTTTCCTATAATGTTTTCATATTTCTCCGCCTTGCTTCATAAAATATGAAAATTCTGGGGTGGATTGGGCTTGAAAATTTACGAGAAAGTTGTTTAATACCAATCTTGTTCAAATTGATTCGATTCGTCACAGATACGAGATTTCGTGATACATATACAAAGTTGGAATTGTTTACTTTCAGTCTGCTTTGTTACAAATTTAAAAATTCATGCAAATCCAGTGCTGCACCAATTGGAAATAATTCTAACTGAGACCTGGTTGTCCTTAAGCAATAGCTCAATTCATTTTTCGAGACATTAGCAATAAAACTCTTTTTCCAATTTTTTTTAACATAATTCGTTTATATAACACATTAAAACGTATAAGTTGAATAGGAATATAAAAGGAAGAAGAGGCGAAAATGATTCTTAGAACACAGTCATTCACTGTTTATTAAGATTGTGAAAAAGTTAAAATAAGTTATTAAGAAGATAGGACAATACGAAATGTGCAACGATTAATTTTTCCTATTTCGAAAAGTCAGTAATAAAAATCCAACATTCCTGTTACTATAAAATATAACATTTTATTGAATATTAAAGATTTCTAAGCTTAAGCTCAACATTCAACACCAGATATCCTTATTTTATGACATAATGTAGACAAATTTGTAAATATTACAGGAAAACCCTCGATTTATTGTCATTCTGTCGGGTTCTCAATATTTATGTAATGGATACTATCAGGTTCTTGAAACATAGGTGTGAATCTGCCTTTGCTAATAAAGGCCGAGTTAAGCTAAACCAAGAGAAAATGAAGAAGTCCATGTGTCATCGAAAACTAAGCCAACATATTCACATTGGACACACCGAATTCTGTATTCTAGTTAAACTGTACTGAAACAAATTCATATAATCATCTTCAGATTATCAGTATCCAGAATTAGTCCGACATTAAGAAATGCAAATTCTGTCCTCTTTCAAGAACCCGATAGTGCTCTATACATATACGTTAAGAACCTGACAGTGACCATAATTCCGGCGTATTACTACATACAATTACGGAAAAAGTAATATTTTGCATGGTTCTCGTCACGTGTACTTCTTCAATTCCTCTTACAAGGGGAGTTAGATTGGTGTCCGACGCCGATTTTTTTGTAACTTTGCAGGTGAAAAGAGAATCCCCTACTATAAAAAAAATAATTTTTTGGGCAATCGTTCATATTTAGGGGGTGAAATCACCCCTTCTATATTTTTGACTCTTTTACTGTTTTAAGAGGTATCATTGTATTTTCTTTCTTGTTTTTACACAAAATTGTTCTAATTTATTCTTTATTACAATAGTAGTTTGAGTTGCAAAAGAATTACCCTCTAGAATATCATAATTCAGAAAATCTACCCCTAGAATGCTTCGCCATACGACATATATAGTTTAAGATTTTGGACTTTGTTGCTGCAAATATCTTCTTTTGATACTATATTCTATTATGGATCATCAGAGTTATTCGAAATAACCCTTAAATTATATGCCATACACCCCTTTAATATTGTCAATAAATAAAAAATATATTTATTGATATACCATTTCTGTAAGTAATGGATTAAAATATATACTTATTTGGGTTGGACAATCAATATTATTATAATATAACTAATTTTTTGTTAATGATGGCACTTGTTCTTATATTAATAAATCTTTGTTATGTAAAAACTACTCCTCGAAAACTTTTTATGTTTTGTTTAGCAGACGATTTTAATAATGATAGATATAACATAACTGTTTATAGAATTTTTATTTAGGTTGAGGCACATACATATTTCCATTGAAATTTGTACACATATACACATACTCTTTCGCAACCCTTATTGCTCAATGCTTTCGAATTATAATATATCTTCTACGAAAGAAAAAATAAATGTACCAAAAATAAATGAAAAGAAAAACAAACTAAATATAGCCTGTTTACAAGTTGAGTGTGTGATATGATAAATGCATTATCATTTTGGACATGCCATGGTTTAAAGCATCACGTTGGTGGGTATGGAAATTCAAGAAAGTGCATAACGTTCTTTCGCGAAAAATCACAAAATTTATATCTGTGTCGTCTTTACATGAAACTAGAGATATAGAACAAGAATGCGATGTTTTTAAAAACAATGTAAAATCAGAAATTGTAAGGTATGGGGAAAGCAAAATTTTCAATTCCGATCAAAGTAGCTTCAATTTGGAATTACACAGTTGAAGAACTTTGAGCTTTCAAGGAACAAAAACTGTGAAAAATGTTGTTCAATCGGTTCCCTCCACCACGCATATCTATACAATTCAGCCAACCATATCTGCCGATGGAAAATTACTTTCACCCATTTTTGTAGTTTTAAAAGAACCGTCTGGACAACTTGGACCTAGAGTAAAAGATGGACTTTTTAAGGCAAACAATATTTATTTGAAAGCCTCTAAATCTGGTAAACTTTCTTCAGAATTACTGCAAATGTGGCTTCAAGATGTATTTTTCCCTAACGTAGGAGAAAATTCTGTGTTATTGTTAGATTCATGGAGTGGCCAATGTGAACGAACCGTGCAAACTGCTATACCAGAAGGTAAAATTCTTTCACTAAAAACCATTCCAAAAGGCACAACTGGGAGAATTCAGCACTTGGATGTGTTGGGCTTTAGGACCTGGAAGAATTTCGTACGAAAAATCTCTGATACTTCTATTCTTTTGAAATCTGTTATTAATTTGCATAATAGGAATAACATTATAAAACTAGCTGTGAAGTTGTATCAACTTTTGTGCTCATTCAATGAGCACTTTGCTTCCTGTAATCAAATATGATTTGCTTCCTCATAGAGGAAGCATTAATTATTCTTTACATCAACATTAAATTTTGATTATTTGAGAAGTTATATTCGAAAAATTCATTTTCGAAAATTACAGTAAACACAACTTTCTTATTTTTCAATGAAATTCATTAATCTTATGGGTCAATCGATTCGTCTCCACGCAAGGAACCTTTATTTTCCTTACGTCAGCTTCGAATTTCATATATTAGAGAAGTTATAGTTGAAAAACAAATTTTTCAAAATTAAATAGATCAATAATTTTGTTATTTTTCAATGAAATGAAATAATATTATAGACCAATCGATTGGTCTCGATGCAAGGAACATTTATTTTCCTTATGTTAAGTCAAAATTTTGATTATTTGAAAAGTTATAGTCGAAAAATTAATTTTTTAAAATACAATTAACTATAACATCCTTATTTTTCAATGAAATGCATCAATCTTATAGGTCAATCGATTCGTCTCGACGTAAGGAACCTTTATTTTCCTTACGTCAGCTTCGAATTTTGAATATTATAGAAGTTATAGTTGAAAAACTAATTTTTTACAATTAAATAAAACCATAACTTTGTTATTTTTCAATGAAATGAAATAATATTATAGACCAGTCGATTCGTCTCGATGCAAGGAACATTTATTTTCCTTACGTCAAGTCAAAATTTTGATTATTTGAAAAGTTATAGTCGAAAAATTAATTTTTGAAAATACAATTAACCATAACTTTGTTATTTTTTAATGAAATGCATTAATAATATAGGTCAATCGATTTGTTTCCACACAAGGAATCTATGTTTTCCTTACATCATCTTTGAATTTTGATTATTTGAGAAGTTATAATGAAAAAATGAATTTTAAGAAAATTATAAAAGTACATAGAACTTGTAAAATTAAATATTTTGTTAAACCATTGTAAGAAATTCAACTAGGTGTATAATGAAATAACTATGCAAAATTTCATCAATTTATCTCTACGCGTTTTCAAGAAATTGCTGAATCGTGACATACATCCATACACACACACACACACACACACACATACATCCGGAAAATTTTTCAGGACATTATGTTAGATATATTGACATTAAAATATGTTGAAAGAAACCTTTTTTAGGAAACTGGATTTTGTCATCACCACAAAACTTCCTCTATGAGGAAGCAATACATAATCAATTGTTTTCACCTAGATTTATTGACGTATTCAAATATTCTTGGTATAAAAGCGGATATATAGAAAATATACCTCCACCTTTTGACAACCATGTAGACTTTTGTTTCAACAAAGATATGGAACCTTTTTGTGATATTTGCGGTGATGTTGCAGTAGTAACATGTGCATGGTGCAAGAAGAAGTTGGGCCTAAAACACTTTTTCGAAGAATAACACTTCTGTGAAAACTTTATGCCTCAAAAATCGATTTTTATTATTTCATTTCATCTAATATTTTATTATTTAAAAAAGGTTTAGATTAAAATTAGAATTAGAATTAGATTACAATTTTATGCGCCGTCTTAGAAATGTTGAAATTAAAACACACTCATCATATATCACATTTATTTTTTATTTCGGAGAAGATATATTGTAACTCGAAAGCCTTGAGCAATAAGGGTTGCGAAGGGGTATGTGTATGTATGTACAAATTTCAATGGAGATATGTATGTGCCGGAACCTATATAAAAATTCTATAAACAGTTATGTTGTATCTATCATTATTAAAATCGCCTGCTAAACAAAACATAAAAAGTTTTCGAGGGGTAGTTGTTACATAACAAGGATTTATTAATATAAGAACAAGTGCCATCATTAACAAAAAATTAGTTATATTATAATAATATTGATCGTCCAACCCAAATAAGTATATATTTTAATCCATTACGTACAGAAATGGTATATTAATAAATATATTTTTTATTTATTGACAATATTAAAGGGGTGTATGGCACATAATTTAGAGGTTATTTCGAATAACTCTGATGATCCATAATAGAATATAATATCAAAACAAGATATTTGCAGCAACAAAGTCCAAAATCTTAAACTATATATGTCGTATGGCGAAGCATTCTAGGGGTAGATTTTCTGAATTATGATATTCTAGAGGGTAATTCTTTTGCAACTCAAACTACTATTGTAATAAAGAATAAATTAGAACAATTTTGTGTAAAAACAAGAAAAAAAATACAATGATACCTCTTAAAACAGTAAAAGAGTCAAAAATATAGAAGGGGTGATTTCACCCCCTAAATATGAACGATTGCCCAAAAAATTATTTTTTTTTCTTTATAGTCTGGGATCCTCTTTTCACCTGTATAGTTACAAAAAAATCGGCGTCGGACACCAACTTAACTGCCCTTGTGAGAATGAAATAGAAGTATCTGTTAAGAAGAGAAAAAGAATAGCAGTAGACAGTATATCTTCCAGTGAGAACGAGGAAGTGAAATGTTTACAAAAAAAAAGAGATCCAAAAAGATGTCCTTCATCGCTACTTGCCAAACGGACTTATAAATGATCTACCATATTATGCAAGCTCGACATCGGATAATATTAAAGTCGGCAAATACAAATGTGACCTTGCTATATTATCAACAACAAAAGAGTTCATTCTTTCTTATAGGTAATTTAATTCTCTTATACAGGATAAAGGGTTCGTTAATGGACAAATAATTGATGTATATGCTGTCACTTCTATGAAGAAATGGAAATCGAAAATTATGTATATGCCAACTGACGACACAAAAATAGCAATAGGTGATTACAACATTAAAAGAAGTCAAACCAATATAGCTCTGTACAATGTTAAATTTATTTTGGGTGACATACTTTTCCTCCCATATGTATTTAACTTTCACTGGCGACTGCTGATTGTCAACATTAAGCAGAAATGCTTTTTATTAGGTCCCTTCGCTGAAGCAAGTGACAGCACTAGAGTATTTTTAGAATTTAAAAATTTCTTGAAGGCTTGTAAGGACTCTGCATCTTTTGGAAGGTTAAAAAAAAAGTGAATGGTCTACGAAGATTTTTGAAGAAAAACGACCATTCCAAGCAACCAATTATGGGTGGAATTGTGCTATATACATTATGTATTATATGAACTGCAATGGCACGCAAAAGCCAATGGATAAATCATTCCATCCTAATCTCTATAGCTAAACGGATAGCAAATGTACTATTAGCCGAAGCGGAAGAAGAAATCTTTAACTGCAAGTACTGTTTAGGAGAAGTTAAAGATGAGAACGACAGCATAACTTGCAGCTTTTGCAGTGGAAAAATCCGTGAAGCTTGCACTCCATACGGTGAAATCGACAGCGATGAAGAGCTGAATATAAAATTCACTCTTCCAAAGAAACCCCAAATTCTGTCAGAATATAGATGTAAATTATGTAGAAAGTATTATTAATATAATATAATAAATTCCCACCAAACAATGACTCAAAAAATCTGAACGTTCAAATGAACGAAGCTTTATTATAGTTACTGCATTTGAAACTAGACTCAAATCTTGCTATAACGACTTTCGGTACAACGAGCACTTACTATAACGAGTTCACTGTTCTGACGGGTAAGCGCGCGGAAATTTGAATCAATAAATAATCGACATCTACCATTCTATGTTTTAAAATTAAGGTTCAGTTAAGGTTAAGGTTAACAATAATTTTATTATCATTTTCAAATAATTAAAATGTTTTTTTTTTCGACATGCACGTTACTTGAATTGTATAAAAGCATATATACTTACTTTATGAATGACCTCATCCATGATTTCGTAATCACTTAAAAATGTTTCATTTAGAAATTAAGCATTAGGAAATACAAACTGTCAACTCAAATGACAACTACATAATATACATTATTTATGTATATTCGATCACATAATTTAAACTTGCGCATCGTTCTGCGCATAGCATGAGACACAGGTGCATTCAAACAAATTAAACGCCCCATTGGTGGGGACCCCTCTTGCGGTCGTTATAGCGAAAGTTTTGGTTCCCGAGCTCCTCGTTATAGCAAGATTTGAGTGTAGAAATAGTTTTAAAATATTGATTCATTTGCACTGACAATAATTCTGGCTGAAATTCTCGCCACAAATTTGGCTGAGATTTTCGCCACTAATTCGACTGAACTTATCGCCACTAATTTGGCTGAGCTTATCGCCATTAATTTGGCTGAGCTTTTCGCCACGAATTCGGCTGAGCTTATCGCCACTAATTTGGCTGAGCTTATCGCCACTAATTTGGCTGAGCTTTTCGTCACTAATTCGGCTGAGCTTATCACCACTAATTTGGCTGAGTTTATCGCCACTTTATCTAATGGTTTTTCGAACACAGTCTCGATTATATTTGTCAGTTTCGACATTTTTCGACATGGAAGCTGGTACTTTGAAAGTGGAAATATGAACATTATATAATATATTTGTGTTTTTTGATTTATCTCCTTCCCTCTGCTGCTTTTCTTTTTTGCATTCTACATCTTCCTCATTTGCATTTTCAACTTGTACAATCTTTCAGTATTTTCTTTGAATTTTTTACGTTTTCCTTCTCTCCTATTCTTACTGAAAAATCTAAACTGTCATTGCTTAGTTCCTCTCTAGTTGAATATTCATCCGTTGTTTGCGTATAATCCTTTATTGGCAGTGAACTTGCACTAACTTTATTTTCAAAAAACAATCTTCTTTTTCTTTACGCTCTTATATTTTCATTATTATTCATAAATTCTACACCAGATGTTGAACTACCTTGTTTTAGTGGTTCCACGTCTTTTTTTTATTAACTTTTCTTGAATTTCTTTTTCATTTTTCCAATTCTTGTAACTTGTAATTTCTTCTTTTTGATTTTCAATGAGCTCAAAAGTCTCGTGCATTGGAAAACTTTCCTTGTTCATTTCTTCTTTTTCAATTTCCTTTCTTAATTTAGCTCTGTTATTTCTCAGCTTCCGTTTTTTGCTAACACGTTTTCTTCTCCTTTTTCCTTCTCCCGTCTTTAATTTTTCTGCCTCTACTATATTCTCAAAACCATTTTTATCTCCGAATTGTAAAACCTCGTAGTGCCCATCTTCTAATTTTCCGTTAAAAAGCAGCGTAATGAATTCCTTCACAATGCAACTTCCTTCTGGAGGGCTATTCTGCCAAATTAGGTTGAAGCGTTGTCTTTCATCCTGTATGTACTATAATGGTTTATTTAACATTATAATTGAATCTAATTGATCTAATAAATTTAATAAATTTTTAAAAGCCGTTTGAGCGCCAGCTCATTTTACTCAAAATGAGCAAAAGTAATATATTGATCTTTAATCAAACTCAAGTGCATAACCCAGCTAGCACAGTACCGCGGAGAGGGCGGGGTAAGAGAATTTCACTGAAAATCACTGATTCAAACAAAAGAAAGCAATAGAGTTTATTTCACAGACAAATTCTTTATATCACAACGAGGTTATCAATCTTAGATTACAAAGGTTAGGTGAAGGTTAAATTGACAAGCACATCCTGCCCACTGCGGAAAGCACCAAGGAGGATTTCTTGGGCAATAGTGGCATGGCTTTTACTGCCATCCCGGTTGCTATGGTTCTTGGAGCCGGGGCCGGAGGCCCGGCTGAAGCGGTTGGTTCCTCCTCGGGCGGACTACAACCAGCCCAATACACCTCGGACAGAATGGCCGACAGCCTCCTCTCCCAATCTTCTCCGCCTGTGGGAGTTTTCGGGTGCGAATGTGCCGTTGGGGCAGCAGTCGCTGCCGGCTCCGATTTGGACGTTGTTCTCTGCCGATCCTCTGTCAGTGGCTCGGCTCCTGAGTCCGAGCCTGGAGCCGTCACCCGCCGCACATCGGCTCCGCTGGACAGGGTGACGGATGCGTGGGCACCCGTCACGCTAATCCGGTCCACGTTGATGTTTCCCGTGCGAGAGGCGATGGGGGCCGGCGAGTCCAAGGGGCGGTCAAGAGGCAGATCTGAAAGGAAAGAGAAATTCGACGGACGGTCATTAGTAGAGTTCACAGTTAGACTATTTAACGCGTTGCACTTAATACGGCTCGCACACTATTATTTAAGAGTTCGTGGTTAGCTACTGCTTATAGTTCAAGTTTTTCACTAATGTCCGTTAATTAACGCGAATACGACCTATGACGAAGTCGCACACGACGCGGAGGTTCCGGTTCGATTTCCTGTTGATCTACACCGTCTCCATAACCAAAATCAATATTAATTTCGGGATTAAGTTCCCGATCTGACTCAGCTTCTGGATCTGACTCGTGAATTTCCAGAAGCTCTCTATCAAGATGAGCTTGTCGTTCAATTTCCTCTGGATCGTTAGGGTCGACATCATCCTCATCACTGTCGATGAATCTTTGAAGATGTGACGCGTGAAAACGTCCAGCGAGACGGCCTTCCTGAGAGGCCAACGCTTAAACATTTGGTGATATAACTTCTACCACCACATACGGACCTGTGAACTTAGGTGCCAACTTAGTAGCCACCTTGTCTTTAGCACTAGACAATACGTTATTTGGTTTCTTAACCAAGTCACCGAGTTTAAATTGCATATCTCGATGTCTGCGATCATAGTATTTTGCCTGTTTAACAAAAGCTTGATCTTGATAGGTAGTAATCAACTCCCATAAATGTCTCATCTTAGACATTCGATCTGTCCAGGCCGGTAAATCAGGGTCTGGCAGGTCGATTCCCCCCTCCACAAGACCGCGGAAGGTCTTTCGCGGAAGAAGTTCCCTTCCTAAATTGAGAAATGCGGGGGTGGTTCTATTAGTGGAGTGTAGTGACGAGTTATAAGCGAACCTAAAATCGCTAAGGTGGACATCCCAGTCCCTATGGTCTTGACCGATGAATGAACGAATCATCGTATTCAGCACCCTATTGGTTCTTTCCACTGGGTTAGCTTGTGGATGATAAAGTGGAGTAAACGAATGGTGAATTCCAAATGCTTCAGCCATTTCTTGTATCGCATTGTTCCTGTACTCCGTTCCGTTATCCGAGTGAAGAACTTGGGGAATTCCCCAACGAGTTACGACGAGATCAATGAATTCAGCCGTGATTGTTTGAGCATTGGCTGCTTTCAAGGGAGCCAACTCAATCCACTTTGTAAATGAGTCCTGGAATACGATCAAGTATTCGTAACCCTTTTTGCTGCGAGGGAACGGACCCATGATGTCGGTTGCTACCACCGTCCAAGGTTCCTGCACAATCCTTTGTCCCATTACTCCTCGTGGTTGAGCTTGTTCCGGCTTATTAAGTTGACACGTCTCACATTTCCTTACGAATGCGTTAACGTCCTTGTACATTCCAGGCCAGAAGTAGATGTTTGAGGCGCGACTATAAGTCTTCTCGACTCCCAGGTGGCCAGCCTCGGGTGTCTCGTGGACTTCACGTAATACCTCTTGTTGATTATCCTTTGGAACTACAAGTTTCCAGGCTTGAAGGTCATCCATTAGATCCTCCAGCAGTGAGTTCCTCTTAAACTTGTAGAGTCTTCCATCTACGACTTTCCAGCCATGAAATTTATTAGGGGTTGCTAGTATAGCCTCCCTGCGTCTTACGTACCACTCGTCGTTAATTTCCTCGAATGCTGCGATGTGATCCACTTCGTCATTCTCGAACATTCTAGAGAGCGCATCCGGAACGTGATGCATAGCTCCTTTTCTGTGTATGACTTCGAAGTCGTACTCCAGAAGGTCAAGTGCCCATCTGGCTAATCTGCCAGTTGGATTTTTTAAGTTATACAGCCATCTTAAGCTGCTGTGATCCGTTATTACGGTGAATTTATATCCTTCGAGATAGTGGCGGAACTTCTTGATAGCCCAGACTACGGCTAAGCACTCTTGCTCCGTGGTTGAGTAATTCCGTTCTGCACTTGAAAGTACTCGACTGGCGTAAGCGATTACTCGCTCTTGGCCGTTTTGGACCTGAGTGACAACAGCTCCAAGTCCCGTCTGGCTTGCGTCCGTTTGAACCACAAAAGGCAGCTTGAAGTCTGGGTACGCGAGTATCGGCGCTGTAGTTAAGGCTCTTCTCAGAGTCTGAAACGACTCCTCATGTTTCTCCTTCCAAGAGAAACTGACACCCTTTCTTTTTAGGTTCGTGAGGGGTTCACTGATTTTCGCGTAGTCCTTGATGAACTTCCTGTACCATGATGTAGCGCCTATGAAATGACGCAGCTGTTTAATATTCTTCGGCTGAGGATACTCTAGGATAGGTTTGATGTTATCATCATCGACCAACAAAACATCCTTATTTACTTTAAATCCGAGGTATTTAACCTCTGACAGACAAAAATTACATTTGCTGGGATTCAAGGTGAGTCCAGCTTCAATTAATCTGTTGATGGTCTTTTCCAACCAGTACAGATGATCCTCGAAGGTTTCTGAGACAATTATGATGTCATCCAAGTATGCGAAGACGTGTGGTCTCAACTCCGGTGTGATGATCTTGTCGATGAGACGCTGAAATGTAGCTGGAGCTCCTGTAAGACCAAACGGCTTTCGCTTGTAGTGATAGAGACCTTTTCCTGGGATTATAAAGGCTGTTTTCTCCTTACTTTCCTTACTTAGAGGAATCTGATGGTAACCCAGCTTAAGATCAAGGTTTGAGATATAGCGGGCTGAACTAAGCCGCTCTAATATCTCAGTCATAAATGGAAGGGGATACGCATCCTTCTTTGAAACTTCGTTTACTTTACGGAAGTCTATACAGAGACGATAGTCTCCATTTGACTTTTCGCCATTACGACTGGATTACACCATTCGCTACTGGATGGCTCAATTAAATCTTGCTCTATCAAGTCATTAGCCAACGTGATAAGAGCTTCAGTTACTTTCGGGGACATTCGATGGTTCCTTTGTTTAATTGGAGCGTGCCCCTGTGTGTCGATCAAGTGCTCGACGAATTTAGCAGGAGGCATCTTATCAGGTGGAGGTGGAATGACTCTCTCCAAAAACTTTTCTAGCTGGACCTTCTCCGTGTCCTTGAGCAATGCAATGCCGTTGCAGAAATCCGAAGTGCCCACATCCACCCGACCAAACGCGAATTTTATGATTGGCTCGTCAGCCAGCCATAGTTGCCGGTCGCGCAAATGCATAACTATTCCGAAATCTCCCCAAAGTCTATGCCCAAAACGCAGGTATCAGCCAGACCAGGTATGATTTTAACATCGATCTCGTGAGTTACTCCCGAAAAAGTGATTGGAAGGTGTGCTTCGCCAATAATGGTTTCAACGGAACCATTGGCCATCAATGCAGCATCTTACTTATTATAATCGATTTTACCACCGATTAATTTAACGGCATCCATGCCTGACGATCCTAGATACGTTCTCGATGAACCAGTATCTAAGAGTGAATATAATTTGCTACTACCTACTTCGATAGTGATGTAAGGTCTCGGTGAAGTACCTATGTCCGATTTATCTAAATCTGACTTATTTAAAATCGACTCCTTCTGAGTCTGATGATTTTCAATTTCATCTCCTGAAATTGAAGTTACATTACTTAATAATTTGGAGCGAGAGCTCCTTGGCGAATCCGTTGAGTTGATTGAGTTGAGATAAGTCATGTCCGGTGGAAATCCTGCTGAAGGTGAAATGAAGGCCTTTCTAGGATGGAAAGGAGCAGCATCGACCCTCAGTCTGCACTCCTTTATCAGTTTCCCTGACAATAGTCAGAGTCACAGTTATATTTTACTCGGTCGTTTTTGCCGCAAATGTGGCAAAATCTGACGAGGTCTTTACGGCAATTTTTCCAGCCGTGGTCCTTCCCTTTGCAATTGAAGCAAGGGGGTTCTGCTTTTGGAGTCTTAAACTCCCTCGGTTTATACGATTGTCCATTATTTTGTCGGGTTATTTCCGCCGACTGTTGGTTATTAGATCCGGGGTTACTTCTCCTCAGATCAGAGTTAGACCTGGCGAAACTATTCGCCCTCTGAGGTCTATTATTTGAAGAATCTTTTTGATCCAGTTTCTTCATTAAGGTAGCCATCATAGAAGTCAATTGTTCGATTGCTTTACTCGAAGTTGACTGTGATGTATTGATCTCGGTCTGCTTAACCGGTTTCTGTACTACATTTCCAGGAGCTGAAGGTTTTTCCCTTCTTTTTGTAGGCAAGCTCTGGAAAGAGTGATTCTTCTGCTTTGGGTGGAACTCTAGTCTCACCCTTTGGAACTGTGGTTCGTTCCACTTCTTTGGCTAATCTCATTAAGCCATTATAATCCGCGAACTCAAATCTTCGGATTGATCGTCGTAATTCGGGTTTCATATTCCTATAGACCCGATCCATTTGTTCAGCCATCGTAACAGGTCGCTGAAATTTTAAAAAGAGGCCCTGAAGGCAGACTAGAAAGTCTGAAATTCCCTCGTCGGATCCCTGAACTCTGGCGGCTATCTCTTCCTCTAGTCGCCATTGATAGCTGGTGTCGCCATACATTGCCAACAAGGCAGGCTTAAATTGTTGCCATGTCGACCAATTATTTGCATTCTGGCGGAACCATTGCAGAGCCAATCCGTCTAAAATAAATGGAATTGCCAGCAGCAATTCATCGTCAGTCAATCCAGAGACTGAACGTCCTTCTTCCAATCTAGCTAAGAAGTTCTCCACGCTCATGTTGTCACCTGTGAAAGTAATTCCCCACTTTCAGACAACTGAGTCAAGTGTCCTAGATTGACTCCTATTCAACTGAGATAGTTGGTTATTCCTAAGGTCCAATCCTGAGGCACAACGCTGAGGTAGATTACCTGACGATGGTTGCGTGCTCGAAAAGGCACCAATGTTTAAAATGGAACTTCCCCTGTCAAGATTGTTTCCAGTTACTGGAACAGAAGTAAAACAATGAGTATGCTCATTCTGACTTCGAGACGGAAAAGTAAACTCTTTCCAGCACCGGTGTGATCGTTGAAAATCTTGGATGATTATCCTTTTTTAGTACGTCATTTGCGTCAGCTCGAGCAGCGGAAACACCGATCCTAGGCGTGCTACTGTATGGATAACTAAGAGGAGTATTCTTATTTAGATCCAGCTGATGTCCTAAATTGGCGTTGAAACCCATTGACTGCGCCAATTGCACGTTATGCGGACGTATGTGCTGCGGGGAATAAACTCTATTAATTTGGCTAGTTTGCACACCGCATGCATAACTTCCAACAGATCTATAATTAAGAGAGCTCGGCATGGTAACTGTAACCGAGTTACTAAAAATTGCAATTGAACTAGTAGTGGTTACTGGTTCAGTGATTTTAACCTCCGATTGTGTCCCACTATATCTTAACGCCTCCTGATAAAAGCCGTGCGCGACGGTTAGCACACTTTTACATAAGTCCGTCACAGTCATTTCGTTCGCCAAACTTGTCTCTACTGTGAGACTCAGAGCGTCCAATAATCGTTTGGCTTCCATTTGTTTATTGCTTTCTGTAGGGTTATCATGATAGGTATAATTCTGCGCCGGACTGTCGAAAAGGTCACGGTCAGAGTCATTTCCCGGACTGGTTTCGAAGTCGGATTCATTTTGTTTACTTATGAAATTCTCAATTACGCGGTCCCGAATGACATCCAGAGGACCAGTAGGATCAAGGTCCATCATTGACAAAAATTGTCTGATGTCTGATTCGATCCAGGTATCAGGATCACCGGTTAAGTCAAAAGACTGTTGTGAATGAGCCATTTTTATTATTTTCATAAAAGGTTTAATTTAAGTCAATAATGTATGGGTTATAAATAAGACTGAGTGAGAGCCAGTTAATTCGAATTTTCAAATAGGATTTCTATTTTTAGAAATCCGTTATAATGTAACAATTTTTCACTTAGTAACAATGTTACTTTATTAAATGAGTGTATTTCTACTGTTATTTATTAGAAATGGTTATTCCTTTACATAACATCCATGTTATGTTGGTGTTATGTTTAAGTTATGTTATTGTTACATCAAAAATTTTACTCATTACTAACCATGAGTTAGTAAATTAAATTTTGAATTGGAAAATAAATTTCAATTTAATTTTAGAAGTTGTGAAATGAATTTATTTTGTATTTGATTTTAGATTCCTTCAAAGTTAATCCATTATTACTTGTTTAAAAACAGTTGGCTGACTCACTTAGCCTTTTAATTCGAAACATCGAAATTATCACGCAAATAATTTTAGTGTGGGCTATTTTATAATTTAATAAAATGTGAATTCATGGCAAATTCAATGTGTGTCCAATGGACCAAAACGGAGTCAGGTCAGTCTCCAAAATTCTAAAAATATAAATTAAAAGATGAAATACAAAAATAGGATATTCATCTCAGCACCACTTTCAATTTATCATTTTTAATTTCCCATTTATGGGACTAAATATGGGTCCAAAAATTTAGAAAAAAATATGGGACCAAATATGGGTCCCAAAATTCAGAAAAAATATGGGACCAAATATGGGTCCAAAAATTCAGAAAAAATATGGGACCAAATATGGGTCCAAAAATTTAGAAAAAATATGGGACCAAATATGGGACCGTGGGAAAAAAATATGGGACTAAATCAAAATATGGGACCAATTTTCCATGTAAAATATGGGAAAATATGGGACCGTGGGAAAAAAATATGGGACCAATTCAAATATGGGACCAGTTCAAATATGGGACCAGTTCAAAATATGGGACCAGTTCAAATATGGGACCAGTTTAAATATGGGACCAGTTCATAAATTATTCGAATTCCCATATCATTATTCATGTAACCCGAAAGACAAATCCCGAGATACATTTAATTTTCGCTCTTCAATTTATTTTTATTTAGCGTTGCTCGAATCACTATTATGATTTGGAGATTAAATGATTTCAATCTCCAAGTTATTTCCAAGTTTGTGTGTAATATACAAGTTCTGAATTGATAGTCATTCGTTATCTTGGGATGACTCACTTGACAATTATGTAATATTATTTATAGAACAGGATATTCAGCGAAATTCCAAGCCCTATAGGCGGGCGCCATTTTATAATGGTTTATTTAACATTATAATTGAATCTAATTGATCTAATAAATTTTATAATTCTTTAAAGCTGTTTGAGCGCCAGCTCATTTTACTCAAAATGAGCAAAAGTAACATTCTAATCTTTAACCTGACTCAAGTGCATAACCCTGATAGCACAGTACCGCGGAGAGGGCGGGGTAAGAGAATTTCACTGAAAATCACTGATTCAAACACAAGAAAACAATAGAATTTATTTCACAGATAAGTTACCTAAATCACAACGAGGTTATCAATCTTTCATTATACAGGTTAATTGAAGGTTAAACTGACAAGCACTTCAAATAGGATTCGAACTAGTCAAACATTATAAATAACGAATTGTAGTTGTAAATGGCCAACCATTTGGCGATCAGAACTTATAAATTTTACGCAATAGTTCAACACAAATTTCATTATTAAGTGATTTATCAAAATTCAGTTAAATCAAATTTAAGGAAGAGAGAGAATGAGAA
>CAJFCO010017425.1:6683-20477 GCA_904066015.1 Synergus gifuensis | reverse complement strand
TACAATTTAAGCAGTTTGCCGAAATTCGAAATTTTACAACAGTTATTGTTAATAACATTTTTCTGCCTGAATTTGGTCATTATTTATTTTCTATCGATTCGCTGCATGGATTTTTCTAAATTTTTTAGAGATTAATATGGACTAGACACTCTTTCGATAGACATTTCTTTTTTTTACAATAAACGTAATTTGTTGAAAATATAAACAATTTATTTAAACAAATGAAAATAATTATAACTTCTCTATCGAATTTTTCGTTTTTCATCATTGAGTACGAAGCTCTATTTAATAACAATTTAAAAAAAAAAGAAAACATGAAAACTTCGACGGGGTCCCAAGTTATTGCAATTTTTTGCTAGGCGCGCAGCGGGCATAAAGACCCATACAATCTTGCTTCAGACATATTGTAACCAGCATTCATTTGTTTCTTCTTTTCATCCACGTCTAACATGCAGTTTTCTCATTCTCACATGGGAAAACTTCACGCTTATCGAGTCCGCGGCCCGCGCGACATGGGCGATGCCCGCTGCGCGCCAAGTAAAAAATAGCAATAACTTGGGACCCCGTGGAAGTTTTCATGTTTTCTTTCTTTTTTAAATTTGTTATTAAATAGAGCTTCGTAATCAATGATGAAAAACGAAAAATTCGATAGAGAAGTTATAATTATTTTCATTTGTTTAAATAAATTGTTTATATTTTCAACAAATTACGTTTACTGTAAAAAAAATGTCTATCGAAAGAGTGTCTAGTCCATATTAATCACTAAAAAATTTAGCAAATTTAGCGAGTCCGTATCATTTCTAAACGATTGTTTTTTTCAAAATGTTATATTTTACAGAAAAGTTGAATTTCGATTTTGTTCACCTGAAATTAAATTATGGGTATATTGTGCAAGAGGTAAGTAAAAGTTAGTTATATTCTACAGAGTGGAAAAGATGTGAATTTGGTAATTAATTGTATTCGTTATATTTTACATACCTAAATTTCAAGTTGTTATTTTCTACAGGAAAAAATATTATCGCGGTTATTTTTTACAGGCAGAAATTTCAATTTGGTATTTTCTTCAGAGTTAAAAAATTTTTTATTCTTTGATTGTTATATTTTACAAACTGTAGAATACGTTATAGGTATATTGTACAAAAATTTATTTTGTTATATTTTACAATTTTTTTTCTGCTTGAATTTCATACATATTTACAGGATTTTAAAGAGCCGCATGCATCCAACAGATGGCGCTCTGATCAGGTCTATGTGACAATCTGAGGAAGATTGTTACTTCCTCTTCTTGTTAATAGAGGCAGCACCTCTGGGACATTAGAAACTGCGGGAGAATTCGAATAGGTAGGATAACGAAACGACAGACACGAGACTAAAACTAGAAGAAACTGTGGGAAACATAAACTATCTTAATAAACTATGAGAGATTTTGTTGGTAACTAATGGTGAATCGACTTGTTGATATAAAGATTCTGTTTATATTAATTTAAGGAATTTGTTAGTGTTAAGTTTTATAGCAAGAAGTTTTTAAAGAACTGACATTAGTTAGATAATAAATTAGCTAATAGGATTTAATCTAAATATTAAAAGTACGTGAGTGAATGCATAACTATAATAAAGGAAATTGATAATCTGTTAGTTAAAATCATTTGAAAAGAATGACTCTGAGAATGGAATGTGAGAAAGCTTGTAAGGGTAAGAAATAAGAGACTTACTAAGAAATAAGATCGAAAACTAAGGAGAATTTGTATGTAGAATCATAATTTATATGGCATATTGATACTGTTACAAGAAAACTTCAGTTTATAGGGAAATCGTAAATTAAGAAGTTTGACAGTATGTTTGAGTGATAGGCGAAACTATCAGAACAGTTTTTCACTTTGAAAGTGTCGCATTACAAATTCGGCGCCAGTCAGGGCCGATCGTAAAACTATTCCTGGAAGAAAGCTTAGGTCAGTTTTGGTGACACGTGTGGATCAAAGGTGCAGTGTGATTGGATGATTGACAATTAATTAAGTAAGAGTAGGGCTGCGCAAGGGATCCTCGATGTGCGAGAGACCATCAGGAACTCTGATCGACAACGAAGTTCGATCAGATTTCGATCCGCTTCCGAGGCACAAACTTTGTCACTCGTCATCGCGAATTTAGCCTTTTCCGACTTAGAATATTTTTGAGTATTTGTCTTAGAGTATTTCTCGAGTCTCGACTTAGAATATTTCTCTGAAAATCGAATGTCAATTTTGATTTAATAAATTAATTATTAATTTGACTTTAAATTTCGTGTACTTTAATCGATTAAACCTTGATATAATTTAATTAACATATTCAGATTCAAAAGTCATCGTTGGTAAAAGAAATCAATTTCCGAACTTCAGCGAGGAGAGTTTCAGCTCTCGAAAGTGGTGAACCTGCCCCAAGGCTCCAAAGCAAAGGACAATCAATTCATTTAATTTAATAATTTAAATATTTCAAATTTGCCGCGAAAAACAGTCAGATTCGTTACATCTATGTGACATTCTGGGAATGATTGTCGCTTTGAATTCATTCCAGTAGAGGCAGCACCTCTTGGATATTTAAAATCGCGCGAAAATTTTAAAAGAGTAATAAGAAATAATTAACGCATTGATCAGTAAAATTTTATTTAGAATGAGAGAGATTGGTAAAGCGTAGTCAAAATGGTGAACTGACTAAATAAATGAAATTTGGTTATATTATGTGTTAACTTTAAGAAATACCTTGAATTAGTTCTTAGAAAATTAATGTTATGAAAAATGCTTGTTATAACTAATAAATTGATAAGTTAAAAGACGATGTAAATATTGAGAATACGTGCTAGATTGAAGAATGAATGTTAAAGCAACTTGATAACTTTTGTTAATTAAATAAGTGTGGAATTTCAGAATGAGAATGGAATAATTACGTGATTCAAAGAATTCAGGGATGCTTTGTATATTTTATAATAGTTTATGAGACATTTTTGTAGTGTTAGATGAAAAGAATCGTTTAGAGGGAAGTAATAAATTTAAGAAGTTTGACAGTATGTTTGAGTGATAGGCAGAGTGAGTCCGTATCATTTCTACACAACTTTTTTTTGAAAATGTTATATTTTACACAAAAGTTGAATTATGATTTTGTTCACCTTAAATTAAGTGATGGGTATATTGTACAAGAGGTACGTAAAAGCTAGTTATATTCTACAGAGTGAAAAAGATGACAATTTTGTAATGAAGTGTTTTCGTTATTTTTTACAGACGTAAATTTTAAGTTGTTATTTTTTGCAGGAAAAAATATTCTCGAGGTTATTTTTGACAGGCAGAAATTTCATATCGGTATTTTCTGCAGTTAAAAAAATTTTTAATTCTTTGAATGTTATATTTTACAGAGTGTAGAATACGTTATAGATATATTGTCCAAAAAATTTATTTTGTTATATTTTACAACCCCCATGCATTGCCCCAACTTTTCTGTTCTCTTACGATCCGAAGGGGATATGGCAGTGGAATTAATCCAACAGATGGCGCTTCGATCAGGCAGACTGTAGGGTCCCTAGAAAAATAGAGTCTGCCGAACTTGGAAAAAAGATGTCGACTGTGAGCGTGTGTGCGTTAATCCGTATGAGCAGCAGTCGTTTTGTTTTGGTATGTGTACATTCTGACACTTGAAGTGTCAACGTCAATGATTTTGATTGGTTGAAAATGATTTTGATTGGTTGGAACTTTAATGGCGGCACCAATCATTACAGACATGAGTTCGGCAGACTTTATTTTCTAGGGACACTAGTAGACTGGTTTTTGCATTGTGTTGCATAGCAACTATGTCTAATAATTCTAAAAATGTCATGGAAACATGTAGTTTAATACCAATTCAATATTATTTTAAGATGCATTTGACATTTATAAAACTATTCGCCTGAAAAATTCTAATATATTTGAAATCATTTCAGAATAGATTTGCCGATTTTCAGAGATTGTCCAACCTTGAATACAAATTCTCAACCCTGACAAAAATTTTCTTTTAAATGATCATAGCTTTTCGTGCCGTTCCATATGGCAAGAAAATGTCTGCGTAAAGCAGAAATTCACGAGAGTGAAAGAGACAAAAAATCTGTCTATCTCTTTCTCTCTTATGAGTTTCTACTTTACGCCGACGTTTTCTGCCCTTGGTTCACTTTATTTATATATTTTTTTTTTTTTCATAACTCACTGATGAAACTTGCGTGTTTCGTGCCTCTATAGGTAATCGATATGGTAGGTTTTTGAAATTGTGTTTGATAGTTCCAAATGAGGGCTCTTTTCTCACAGGGTGGGACGTCAGAGTTCAAAAAAGATTCTTGTATAAAATATTAAAGTAATTGAATATATTGTACATTATCCACATAGTTCAGATGAAACATAACCTCAAATGCTTGATGTGACTGCATGTTATATTTATTCTTTTATCCCGCTTATACATACATCTATTTCTTAATTCATATAAAGTATTATAATTATAATTGTATTATGTTTCAAATCGCCACAACGAACCATGAACACTGCAATTAGGGATGTTAGTCGATGAAACGTTTCATTGAAACATTGAAAGTTTCATGAAACAATGAACCCAGATAACAAAATGCGCGCACGGTGCGCGCACGGTGAAGGCATGCGTGCGGATAATCCGCATGACGTGACTTCACCTGAGCATACATATGCGTCCTCATATGCGACGCAGATCGCTCGCACATCGTGAAGGAGCACACATGAGGGTGAAATGCGAGCGCCATGATTCTCCTTGCAGGATTTTAAAACATACTTTATTTCAATTTTTATTATTAAATAATTACACGCAATTGTGGGAAAAAACATTTTATTTAAATTGTCAATGTTTGATCAGTAGCCAATCAAACGTGTGATATAATTTTTCATATATGTAATTAAAAATCTTTTAAAATAAAATCTTATATCACTTAAAACAAAGTGAACACTTATAGTTTACAAAGAATAATTTAAATATCAAAACTAAGTTTGAAGACATAACTAGCCTTTTCAGTTGTGAACAAATGTAGTAGAACAATTTTTTTTGCTGAAATCAACATAAATAAGTATTTTGAACATTCATTATAATCAGACTTTTATATTTTTGTATTACTATTAAAGAATCGAATATGTGAACTTAAGACTCATCATCAGCGAAAATCTCTTCAGAATCGAATTCGGAGAGGCTTTCGTCCTCAGATTCCTGATCGTTTTGCCCTTCTAAAGCTTCAATTTGTTTTTTGAGTTCCTCTTCATCTAACTCCAAAATATCTTCTTCCTGCCTTTTTTTCGAAGAGGTTTTTTTAACAGATTTCTGTGTCTTTGTTAGGTACTTCTGAGAACTTCGAGCATTTCAATTTTAAAGTCCGTTTTGTCTTTAGGTCCTGCGAAATGTGAACATTGTTTAGCTGCCTCTGAAACAGAATTAGAAAACGACGATTTTTTAGGATGTTTCTAAGTACATTAGATTCAATTAATCGCATGTGGTAATTACCACATGAGCAAATACAGTTTTCTCAACTTTACGTTTGCAATAATAAATAGTTTTCGATAAAACAAGGCAATTTACCTCCATTTCATGAAGACGGAGGTAAATCACCTGGTTTTAGCAATAATTATATTTATTATCGCAGACGTAAAGTTAGAAAAACTGAATTGGCCGATATAATAATTACCACATGCCCTTAATAAGTAATTACGGATGATGCTTATACCGTAAATAACATTGGCAACTCTGCTGTCGCCGAACCCGAGAGTGTTCTCTCCCTTAACCCATGTAAATTTGCAAACTAGATCATCCGTCGTCGTCTCCTTTAGTGCATAGCTTAAAAATTCTCTCAGCTTCGTACCACCAACATAAAGTAGATGGTCATACTAAAACAGAGTGGTTATAAAATCATTTAAAATTAGTTTTCGCTATAATTAAAAAGAATATAGGAAAATATTAATATAATATAAACATAATGCCGTAAATATACTTACAAGTTTGGTACGCGCTTCAATATTTTCAGCTGAGTTTAGCTCAATCAATTCCTCTAGAGTATGTAAGGGAAAGCCGGTAAGCGGCTCCATTAAAGTTCGTGACAGTTTACTTTCTTCAATCACATTTCGCGCTTTAAGCTCTTGTAGGATGACCTTATTTTGCTCAAAAAGTATCCTGTTCTGCCTTTTCAAGAGACTGCAAATTTAATGAAGGAAATTAATTTATTTGGTTCTCAGATACAAGCATGTAACACAATTTTTGTAAATATGAAAATAATTAAAATAACATAAGTAAAATATAATCCATTTTTTTTACATACTTTTATGAATGTATTGCTTACCTAAATTGTTTCAGTACTTTTTCTTTAAAAGAAATGTCCTCTAATGTCCTCAAAGATTCATCGCACGTTCCCTCTTTTTGTGATATGTCATTTTCACTATTCTCTGAAAAATTCTGCTTCGAAGTATTGCACTTAATTTTTCGCAAATTGTCGTAAAGAGAATGTCCTAATCCGTCAACAGACTTCTTAAATGGTTCTGCTGCTCGTGTTGTGGGTTTGCGTGCTGAAGTTGACAATTCTGAAATTAAACTTCTGGATACAGAGCCAAGCTTATCGTGATTTCCCAAAGTTCTTCTGAAAAAAGTTAAATTAAATTATAATTAAATTATTAAGGTGACCTGTCAATATTTATATACTGCTTTTTTCGTCTTAGAAACAAATTTTTTTTAAAATATTTACGTACGGATTTTCAGAAATGTATTTGGGGGCCGAGGTAAAACTGACGGCTTGGGTGAGGTTGCTTAAATCATCTAACATTAAAGACTTTTGTGCCAAATTTCAACATGATATTAGAGATGAAGACGGCTTGCTTTTCAACGCTTGTCTGTAAAAAATAACATAAGTTTATTAATGGTATTATAGGCATTTTAAAAAAACGATTATTTAAATAATTTATGAATTCTGCTTTTGTAATATTATGTAAATCTGTAATTATATATATAAAAAAATATACGTACGACTCTTGACGACTTTTCTCAGAATTGGACTTTGTATTCTTAGACAATAATTTTGGGTTTTGTCTCTTGCTTTGAATCTCTTTGAACTGAGCTTTTAAATTCTGCAAAGTGTTTTCCAAAAGTACTGTATTTCTCGATCACTTTCTTGGAGGAGCCTCATCAGAGGATGTCGGTAAAATTTTGTTTGGGGCTTTATCTGCCTTCCACTACTTGAAATTTTCATCACTAGTTTTTTCTTCTTTTTCGGAATATTTTTTTCAATTTGATCCATGGCTCCGAAATACAAAGTAGTAATTTTTATTAGATCCTTTTTCTACCAAAAAATATGTTTTGTAACACAGATTTGTATTGTAATAGTAATATGAAAAGGCTAGAATCGAAAGAGTTTATGCTCGTTATTTTATGTATTATAACCTTATATTTTCTGAATGATATGCTATTTTCAATTATGCTTCAACAATTGCTTTAGTGTATATCTACATTGTTTGGCAATTGCAAGGGTGACAATAATGAGACACATATATACTCGTTTAAAACAACAAGCTCTTCTTCTCCTTCCACCACAGACCATTTTGGCATCATATATGCTTTGCTTTTAACATCGGTCAAAGAAACTTCTTCAAATGTTTATCCAAATTTCGAAAATGATAAACGTCTACGGAGTCTCACATTATTTCAACATCATAGATTGCAGTAGCAGATTTAAACTGTTTTACTATTAGGTGAACTTATCCTCCAGTTTGTATTATATTTTTTATAACACAAATTCTGGAATTTTTCAGAAAACAATAACTGTCACGCAATACAGTTGCAAACTTAAATTGGCCAATTTTCACTTTTTTAAATTCTTGACAATGATGTGCAGGAATGTGTTCTGGAAGAGGTCCCTCTGCGAGTTTTTCTGAAAGACAAATTCTAATATTGTTCTCCATAGGGATTAAAGCAAAATTATCCTTTTCCGAAATTCTTTTATAAACTTGTGCGAGTTTCAAGTGTGGTTTTCTAAGGCATTTCCGCAATTCTGGCATATTATTCTCGTAGCAAAATGCACTAAATGTTTCTGAAGGACCCAGAACTTTTACATCGACCACAATGTGTAACAAAGAATGTACATTGTATGAAAGAAATTGCTCACCATACAACTGTTCACTAACGGTCACATACCAGGTGTGTAAATATGAAACCGGAATTTGCCAATAGATGGCTCTACCTGTCTATGTAGTTACCGACAAACCGCGTAAGTGGCCCCATCTTGTTGTTCACATCTCTGACAAAGATTTTTGACTCACAACAATACAAGTTTCATACAATAGTATAGTTAGTAATAGCGTTAAAAATGTCAAAATTTGTGCCCGGAAAGTTTGATTTGCGGACAGCATTGATTTTTTGTTACCATCTGAAGAAAACTGCTGCAGAATCGCATCGAATGCTTGTCAAAGCTTACAGTGAGCATGCTCTTGGTAAGTCACAGTGCTTTGAGTGGTTTAAAAAATTTTTAAATGGCGATTTTGACGTAAGAAACGAAGAACGTGGAAAACCACCAATAAAGTTTGAAGACAGCGAATTGCAAGCATTGTTGGATGAGGATGATGCTCAAACGCAACAACAACTCGCAGATCAATTAAATGTGACACGAGAAGCCGTCTCCATACGTTTGAAAGCCATGGAAAAGATCCAGAAGGTGGGAAAATGGGTTCCACATGAACTGAATGAAAGACAGCAGGAAAACCGAAAAACCACTTGCGAAATGCTGCTCACCAGGTTCAAAAGAAAGTCATTTCTCCATCGAATTGTGACTGGCGATGAGAAATGGATATATTTTGAGAATCCTAAACGTAAAAGATCATGGGTAACTCCGGGCGAACCATCGACATCGACTGCAAGGCCAAATCACTTTGGACGGAAGACAATGCTCTGTGTTTGGTGGGATCAGAAGGGTGTCATATATTATGAGCTGCTAAAACCTGGAGAAACCGTTAATACTCAACGCTACCAGCAACAAATGATCGATCTGAATCAGGCTTTGCGTGAAAAACGACCAGAATATCAAAAAAGGCAACACAAAGTGATTTTGCTTCATGATAATGCACCATCACACACAGCAAAACTGGTTAAGGAAACGATTGAGGCATTTAGTTGGGAAATACTTGCGTATGCGGCTTACTCACCAGACATGGCTCCGTACGATTACTACCTATTTGCATCGATGGGACACACACTTGCTGAGCAGCGCTTCACTTCTTACGAAAATGTACGAAAGTGGCTCGATGACTGGTTTGCCTCGACAGAGCAACAGTTTTTTTGGCGTGGCATCCACCAATTGCCAGACAGGTGGGAAAAATGTATAGCTAGCGATGGAGCATACTTTGAATAAAATATTCTTTATCATCTTTATACAATAAAAGTGTATTTTTTATACAAAAATTCCGGTTTCATATTTACACACCTGGTATGTCTCTAGAGCCTGTTGACAGAAAGCGTACATATCTCGAGAAGTCTCTTCAGAAACGAGAAGACGCATAACGCTATGTAGAATCATTAAATGACGATAATGATCATCAAGAAAAACGTTTGTTAGAACAGCTGGTGCAGTATACAATAAAAACTGTCGAAATTCAGTGGCTTTAAAGTGGTGGTAATTAGTTATTTCTCGTGGACGACGATTGAATTCGGATCGGCAGTAAGATTGAAGTATCAGCATTCTAGAATCCATAATTTCCAACTTTCTTCCATTCAATCTCCGAAAATCAAACTTTCCTCCAACTTGTGCATCAAGGATCTTTTTAGTGTTTCCTAGCCAAACACTGTGCATAGTTTCAAAAGGAACACTTGTAACTAGTCCCAATAAATCAGCTAAAGGACTTCTACCTTTATGATGATCATCATCTGTGAGATTCTCGTAATCTTCGTCTGTTCTGGGTTCATGTCTTATGCCCGGAAAAATCATTGTGCCTTCAAAACCAAGCACTGTACATCGATGACCTTCTACTTTGCACTTAGAGCAAGCGTTTGACGAAGTATGACCGTAGTGATTTAAAACAAACGCCCTCGCAGGAGCATCAGCGATGAAGCAACGTAGAGTCAAAGGAATTCTTCGATTCCTTATCACAATTCCACCTTCCTCAAGTATTTCAGAAATTTCTTGAACAAACTGTTCGTAAAATTCAAAAACACTAGATGGTTTGTGGTTTCCTTGAAAAATTCCAACTATAATTGGCCTTTTATCTTCAATGTTAAAGATCCGATATTGATGTGGCCAAAATTGATGCGAGCCTTTATCCACTTTAGCACCATCTGTGCTAAAATATATAAGCATGGATACTGGCAACTTATTTACAGGGAGACTTTCTAATTTTTTCACTAATGTCTTCTGAAAACCAATATGCAGATACTCCCCACCCGCTATTTGTTGCACTTTTGTACTAGCAACAGTAGTTGTAGTATTGCAGACTGTTCTGGTGTCTTTAGGTAAGGAAATAAGATTAAAGGGAAAGTTTCGCAAAGTTTTTAATAAGATATTTCCTTGAGTGTGGTTAATATTTGCTGCTAAAAATGCATTTTTTAATGCCTTTTTCTGTAAATAAGCAAGATTCTGTTCTACGTGCATGTCTGCATTTTCTGCATCAGAAGCGCTTGATTCACCACTGTCATTTTGGCCTAAAACCCTATCAGGAATATCTTCCCCGTCTTCATTACCGTCATCCTCATGGGAGCTCTCACTTTCTTCTTCATGAGATGATTGTTCGTCCAAGGAATGTTGGACAACATTACTAGGGACAATTTCTAATGATTCTACTTCAGACGCAGAATCATCAGAGTCTTCTTCGACATATTGAGGCCTACTTTGACGAATATTTATTAAGCGTCTCCTTTTATGTCTCGAACTAAGATCGTTACAGTTTTTATATTTTTCAGCCATCTCCCTATATGCTTCCTCCTTCAGCTATGTTAAAATTCCTGTTAACAATAAATTGAAAAATACCTTTACTTTGTTTTATTAAATATGTTTAATTACACTTATAATAGGGTGTAACGAAAAAAAAAGTTCTTTGCGCGAAGTTCTAATTGCAATAAAAACTTTCTTTTGTGAATCAAAAACATTCCCCTAAAGTTTCATAAAAAATAAAAAATTCCTCCTGTCTCCGCATCGCAGATATAGCTAAACTAGCTGTGAAGTTGTATCAACTTTTGTGCTCATTCAATGAGCACTTTGCTTCCTGTAAGCAAATATGATTTGCTTCCTCCTAGAGGAAGCATTAAGTATTCTTTACATCAGCATTCAATTTTGATTATTTGAGAAGTTATATTCGAAAAATTCATTTTCGAAAATTACAATGAAGCACAACTTTCTTATTTTTCAATGAAATGCATTAATCTTATAGGTCAATCGATTCGTCTCGACGCAAGGAACCTTTATTTTCCTTACGTCAGCTTCGAATTTTGAATATTATAGAAGTTATAGTTGAAAAACTAATTTTTCAAAATTAAATAGAACCATAACTTTGTTATTTTTCAATGAAATGCATTAATCATACAGGTGAATCGATTCGTCTCGACACAAAGAATATTCATTTTCCTTACGTCAACTCAATATTTTGATTATTTGAAAAGTTATAGTCGAAAAATTAATTTTTGAAAATACAATTAACCATAACATGCTTATTTTTTAATGAAATGCATTAATCATATAGGTCAATCGATTCGTCTCGACACAAGGAATCTTTATTTTCCTAACATCAACTTAAAATTTTTAATATTTGAGAAGTTATAGTGAAAAAATGAATTTTACAAAAATTATAAAAGTACACCAAACTTGTAAAATTAAATATTTTGGTAAACCATTGTAAAAAAATTCAACTTAGTAAATAGTGGAATAAATATGCCAAATTTCATCAATTTATCTACACGCGTTCTAAAGATATTGCAGGATCGTTAAAAGCGTGACACACACACACACACACACACACACACACACAAACACACACACACACACACACATCCGCACAATTTTTCAGGACATCATCTTAGATATATTCCACTTAAAATATGTTCAAAAAAACCTTTTTTTAGAAACTGGATTTTTGTCACCACTACAAAGCTTCCTCTATGAGGAAGCAAAATCACAAGAAACGAAGCTCTTCAAATTTGAACAGCAAAATTTTTTTTTTTTTTGAGATTTAAATTATCAATAAAAATAGTTCAAAGCAAGTCTATTTATATTTATATAGCGATAATTCCATTAAAATATTTTTTACCCTCCCTAATTGACTTTGAAGTTTTAAGAAAACGAAAAAAGTATACTTTTTCACTTTCTTAAATTCATGGTAAATTTCTCGACCATTTGACCATATAATGTGTGAATACGTTAATGATAATGTATTTGCAATATGCTGCAACAATAATATATAAGGAATGTTGACATTAAAATAATTTTTATTTTGACTTTGAATTACATGAAAATATTAAAAGTGATATATTGCTTTTTATTTGATAATAAAATTAATTTTCAGTATATAGATTATCAGAAAAAATAGTACGAAGCAAGTGGATTTGTACCTGCATAGCAAAAAATGATTCAAATATTTTTGCTATATAAGTACAAATCCACTTGCTTCGAACAATTTTTCCTGATAATTTATGTATCTAAAATTAATTTTATTGTCAAATAAAGAGTAATATCACTTTTAAATATTTTTTTGTAGTTCAAAGTCAATACACATTATTTTAATGTCACATTAAATTATATTTACACATTATATGGTCAAATAGTCACAAAATTTACCATGAATCTATGAAAATAGCGAAAAAGTCAACTTTATTTCGATTTTTTGAAACTTCAAAGTCAATTAGGGAGGGTAAAAAATATTTTAATGCAATTATCGCTATACAGATATAAATCGACTTGCTTTGAACTATTTTTATTGATAATTTAAATATCAAAGAAAATTTTTTTCCTGTTGGAAGAAGTGCTTCATTTTTTGTAATTTTTAGCTATTTCTACAATGCGGAGACAGAAGGAATTTTTTTTTTTTTTAATGAACCTTTAGCGGAATGTTTTTGACTACCAAACGAAAGTTTTCATTGCTATTAAATCTTCGCACAAACAACTTTTTTTCCATACACCCTAATGTATAATAATCGCAATTTACTTTCTATAAATTAAATTTTATTTTGTAAGTTTACGTAATTAATTTTTCAGACGCTGCCAATAAATAATTTTCAGCAAATTAAAATACGGGAAATCTAATAAGAAATTTATCAACAGAACACAAGATTGAAGATTGATTAATTGTGAAATTATTTAATTCTACACGTTATTTACTTATTAAATCTTCCTAAATTTAAAAATCTTCTAGAATATGTATTCCATTTGTACGGTTTTCACTTTAAAACTCTTTACGTAATACTTAAAAGCATAGCAATTACCATACGAGCAAATTTATAATTTCACCAACTTTACGCTTGCAAGAATAATTTTTTTTTGCGGAAAATAAGCCTCCATTTCGTGCAGAGGGATAATTGAAGGATAATCGATGGTGTAATAACTAAATGTTCACTTATTTTGTGAAATTGTTGTAAAGATATGTCATAATTCCTTGATGCAAAATTTGGATGTAAAAGATTCAAAAGAAGTATTTTTATAGGTAATAATTTTATTATTAAATAAATATATACATACATGAACCAAAGGAAAAAAGCTTAGTTACAAGTGGTTACAATATATAATCTGGAGCGATTATGACTAATTAGGGAAGGGAAATAGGGAAATTATCCAGTGGGAGA
>CAJFCO010017424.1:32848-54637 GCA_904066015.1 Synergus gifuensis | reverse complement strand
TATATTTATCCTTCATGTATATACATACATTTTTATACACATATATATATGTGTGTGTGTGTGAATGTGTGGGGAGTTCACTATCAGCCCTTTGGCAGCGCTACAGAGTGGCGACTGTATTACCACCCTGCTTAACATGAGGAACAACTAATCGCTAACTATCGTAATTCTTTAGGACAAAAGTAGTCGTAGTTGGTATCACATACAATGAAATTCAAACCCCAGGAATTCAACCAACATTTTTAATCCTACCCAAATATCGACGTCATAAATTTATAAATAAAAGAAGTAAATTAAGATATTGTCAAGATGCTATCATGAAAATAAAATAGTCTAGTACTTTATATATTTGTAGAAGACGCGTACGTCTTTACTTTGTGCAGATGACAAAAAAATAATAGTTTATAAAAAGGTCGTAAGCACAGAAGCGTTTTTTCTGAACTTGGAAAGAACAAAATGCAGATATGGTGGTTATATAATATTTTATACGCGAAACTTCCACTTGAATTTCATTGTACGACTCGTTTATATACAATAGTACACCCTTAAGTCATTCACTCCTATCATCAAAATTGAAATAGCCTAACTTCCTTTCTACACACATCTGAGATATTTTTCTTGTCAAAGTCTAGCGCAAAAACCTATCTTTTTCAAATAAGGAGATAGTCTTAAATGCAAAAACTCATGTTTTCTGCTGCAGCTAATTAACATAAAAGTAAGGCTGTGTTGAAGCTATTATAAGTTCCATGATAATATAAGTTCTAAATCAGAAGGGCTTCATCTAATACAATTAATAAATTACTCTTAACGTCTGCATACGCAATTGCATGAACACTGTGATGCTCAAATATTAGGGTGACCACAAATAACTTTTTTTTTTTTTGTTTTTCCGCGTTCTTCTCATGATAGTTTATTCATTTGGATGAAAAAGCAGTTTGTAAGAATTAAAAATTACGAAGTTTTGAAAAAAAATAATATTAAGGCCATGTAAGACGATCCCTACCTTACCGACATTTTTTTCTCTGCAACGGTACTTCTACATTTATTGAGATATTAAATTGAAAATTTCTAAAATTCAAGCTGAAGCATTAAGGTACGTTTATCTGGTCCTAAATATTGACATTTATAAAAATTTAAGACTAGATAAACATACCTTAGCATAGTTTCTTTAATTTTAGAAATTTTCAAGTTGATATCTCAATAAATGTAGACGTAGCGTTGCAGAGAAAAAAATATCGGTAAGGTAGGGATCGGGGCTTACATGGCCTTAATTGAAAAAAACTTCTTTCGCCTGAGAATAGTCACCAGTACTAAGCACAAAACTTTGATTTCCAGCTGATCGAATAAAAGAATACTTGGCGCGGCTAGAGCCCATAAAAGTATGATTTCATGGAGAAGCTCATAAACAAATGAATTGTTATACACTCTTAAACATTTTTTTAAAGGTAGCCAAAAGTATAGCATCTTCTCCTTTCAATAAGTAAAAAAGCTGTCATAGAGATAAAGTGGAAAATTTAAGAACCAATCGCAAAAAAAGTATTAACAAACTTTTTTTAAAAATAAAAATCGATTTTTTCAAAAAGGGCCAAAGGATTCTTTTGTTTTTTGGTCTTAAAACGCACGCGGGAATACAGACTCATGATCAACAGATAAGTCTCATGTGCGAATACTTTACATTTAAATTTGGTTCAATTGCACAGCCACATCAATTAAAAAAAAATATTAAATAATTTTCTGGCGATTTGTTTTTATATGATTGACCTTACCTCTATAATAGTTTTTTTGTGAAACACCCTCACAAGCAAATATACTGTAAATTAATTAAGACTATGTAAGACTTACCCGATCCCTACCTTACCGATAGTTTTTTCTCTGCAACGATACTTCTAAATTTATTGAGATATCAAATTGAAAATTTCTAAATCTGAAGCTAAAGCACTAAGGTACGTTTATCTGGTCCTAAATATTGACATTTATAAAAAAAATTTTATGAAAAAATGTTTTTTTATTTTTACAAAAATTTAAGACCAGATAAACATACCTTAGCATATTTTCTTTAATTTTAGAAATATTCAATTTGATACCTCAATAAATGTAAACGTAGCGTTGCAGAGAAAAAAATGTCGATAAGATAGGGATCGGGTAAGTCTTACATAGCCTTAATGTTTCTCACTTTGTTGCAACGTCGAAACGAAAATAAGTGCTTCATTGACTACTTAGTTTCTTCGATTTATAACCTACTATTATTATTATACTTTAACACTTTCAGAATTGAAATAGTAGCTTTACGGTTTGAATCACAACTATTTCATAATTTTTGTTTGCCTTTGTCTGTAGATCACTCACTCATAATCACTTATGCGTCTTGCAGCAAGCATGTTTTATCTGCTTGTTAACAAACGTTGTTAGCTATTATCATTCAACTACTATTCTATTAATTGTTAATCATCAATTATCTATACTGAATTTTGTCGAGCCTTTGCATATCATTACAGCCAAAATTTTTCGGCTTCTCACTTTAATAATAACAATAATAATAATAATATAATAATGTTACTATTTGACTGTAGGTACATTTATCTAAAACGCTTGTAAAGGTAAATAAATTAAAATTGTAAGTAATACAGTAGACACTGAATCTAGACAGATAAATTCTGGTAAAGTGTCCCAATCGGGCTGGATCGCAAATGGCATTGAATTTATGTACGTGTGTTTAATATTTGTGTTTCTTTTTTTTAGAAGGAAATTGGTTTAACCTTATTAAGCGGTACCTAATCAAAGCCTCAATCCTCGGCGCGCATTCCTCGCACCTCTCCTTGGTGTCGTTGCTGCCAAAAAAAAAATAACATCATTAGAATATTTTTTACCTAAACTACTAGAATTTGTTAATTTCAAAACCCTGTTAAAGCTTCCTCGTAATAAACTATAAAAGTTTAAACTGGTAAATATCTGAGTACAAATGCCTTCTAAACAAATATTTGAATTTTAAACTTAAAAATTTTAATTTTTGAGTTTGAAACTTTACAACTATTAAACAAAGACTTCCAACTATTCTGGAAGCCTACCAGTTTTAAAGTTTACAGAAGTATGAATTTGAAAAGTCACTGATACTAATTTAGGATTGAAGTTTCAGACGTCTAGTCTGACGAAGTTTTTTATTTTATTTTATTTTATATTTATTAAATTAAGAATATCAAAATGAGTTCCAAAAAACATTTTTTATTTTTATTTATTTACTAGCAGAAATTTACACGGAGCTGCCCAGGATTTTAAGAGATTTTAAGTGCCAAAGGAATTTCAAGGGATTACATAGAGATTTTAAGTGATTTTAAGAAATTTCAAGATATTTTAAAGAATTTCATTTGATTTTAAGAAAGTTTAGAGAATTTGAAGAGATTTCAAGAGATTTCAAGTGAGTGTAAGGAATTTGCAATTGATTTCAAAAAAATTCAACGGAGTTCAGGGATTTTCAAGAGATTTCGAGATATTATAAGTAATTAAAAAAATTTCAAGGAATTGATTATAATTTAAACGAAATGAAATTAAATCTGTTAAAATCATCTATAAATGTCTTGAAATAGTTTGAAATATTTCAAAATTACATCGAGTTCATTAAAATCTCTTGAAATATCTTGAAATCTCGTGAAATCCCTTGAAAGTTCCTAAAAGTCCTTAACACTACTTATTGTCCAATAAAAAATTGTTGAATCCCTTAAAATTACTTAAAATCCCACGAAATATCGTAAAATTATGTCTTCATAAAATCCCCAAAATATCGTAAAATTTTGTAAAATCCTTTAAAATTTTATAAAATCCCATTAAACTTCTTCAAAATCATATAAAAGCTGATAAAGTCCCTTCAAATTTATTGAAGTCCCTTATAAATTCCTGAAAATCACATAAAATTTCATAAGATCCTCAATATTTCTGGAAATCTCAATTTTAAAAAAATCCATGAAATCCTGAAAAAGTCCTTAAAATCATTTAAAATCTTTTGCAATCGTTTAAAGTCTCTTTAAACTTCCTTTAAATTCTAAGAAACCTCTTAAAATCCCAGAAAACGCTGGGTAAATTTCTGTCAGTAAATAAATAAAAATTAGACGTCTGAAACTTCAACCCAATATTAGAAATTGGTTTCGATACCCTTAAAATTTTTAATTTATTTTAAACTCTTTGAACCTATAAATTATTAATCATAAAAGATTAAACTCCAAGAAATGTGAGATTACTAATATTTAACTATAAGAAATATGAAAATGTTACCCTGTCCAATTCCTCTTTCGTATTCTCCTCGATTGCTCTAATATCCTCCATCGTAAGACCGTGCCAGCGATCAATCCAGCAAAACACCTGCCTATGGAAGTTAGTAAATAAGCGCCTCTCAGATTTCTGAATGAAGTTTTCCACTCGCGTCTGCAGGCCAAACCATTTAAATTCGCAGGTGACAAGTTTGTAACAAGTCATCACCGGCTGCACATGATTTTTCCAATCTTTAGTAACAAGAGGCCCTCTACCCGTTTTCTGAGATGTAAACTTCGTCGGGTCCTCGTCTTCTTTATAATCCGAATTAGCAACTGGATCATTTGCTATATCTATATGTACCACTTCTCTAATCTTGAGCTTATTAGGAGGTAGTTCGTGCACCTGCAACATTAAACAAAATTTATCTATTTTATTATTATTTTATTATTTTTTAAATTTATCTATTTATTCGAAAAACATTTTCGCTCGTTTGAAATTTCTTTAAATGTAATAAAACCACATATGGATTGAATTACTTTGAAAAGTCCGTGTTCATATCATGTAACACAAATCTCTTTTAGAAACATCACCATCAATGTCACTTTTCCTGTTGTGCAATTTTTGTTTTACAATGTATTATAAGAATTATTGAAAACAATGAAGGTTGAAGCTTTTGTTTGAAAATGAAAATCTTTCAAGGCCAACTAACTTTGATATTTGAAACAAATGTTTTTTCTATACTTCCTTCAATTTCAAAAAATATAATTCTACAAAAATCTATTTCAATAGATTAATCAATTTTTAACTAGAATTATCAACACAGAGCCAAAATTGAATATATATTTAATTCAAGTATTTTTTAAGTGAAACGAAAATATTGAATTTTGAAGATAGATTTTGAATTCTTCATTTTATGCAAAAAGTATCGAAACTAAATATTTTTTTCGCTCTGTATGTAGTCTTATATTTGAAAAAAGATTAGTGCTACAGAGCGAAAAAATATTTATCTACAATTTTCGTTGAGTAAAATGGAGAATAGAATTTTGAGTTTAACACTTGGGTTCAACGCCCTTAAACCTTGATTTTAATGATATACATTAATTTAAAACATAAATTATTAACATTAACCTTTCCTTACTGATCAAATATTTAAATTGGAATTGATACACTTTTTACAAGTTATGCAACATAAAATGATTGATGCAAGAATCAATGCTGATAATTTTTTGCGTTAGAGTCTGTGTACGTTTTTCTTCTTCACTCCGAATGCTCTATATATCCTCTGTATTAGAAACTTACATTTTGCTGGTTTCCAGTGTCAGCAATGTGGAATGATTCTATCATAATAATGAAATTATCTTTCATATATCCGGGATTCTGCAAAAGGAGAAACGTTGATTAGCAAAAGAATAAGCGAATAATCGTGGAAGGTAAAATAGGTTTGATAATTATAATAGGATCAAATACTTACAGTTATAACAGTTTTGCAATACGGGTAAGCATTCCAGGCTTCCTCGTGTATTTCTAAAGAGTTCTTGGGAAGTAAGATGCGAATGAAGCCAGGCACTTTGCTTGCTAAGTGATATATCTTGTAAGTATATTGCCCTGATGAGTATTTTCCTCCAAGTAATGGGTAATCCGTAAATGGTTCATTTTTTAGCACCTCGATTCCTTCTCCTCCACCTGTATTATTTTTACTAGCCTCCGCCACAGAATATAACTGAGCCACTTGGTACTAAAACAAAAAAATTACCAATGAAATATATTTCTTGGAATTAATCCTAATATTAATACAAATTATATCGGAATTAAGGAATTAAGGGATTTTAAAGGAATTAAGGATTTTAAGGAATTAAGGGATTTTAAAGGATTTCATTTGATTTCATTATAATTAATTCCTTAAAATTTCTTAAAATCATTCTAAATCTCTTGAAAATTCTTAAACTCTCTTGAATTCATTTAAAATCCATTGAAATTCCTTAAAATCACGTAAAATGTATTTAAATATCTTAAAATCATTTCAAATTATTTTTAATGTTTTGAAACCTATTGAAAATCCTTAAACTCTTTTGAAATTCCTTGAAATTTAATACAAACACTTGAAATATCTTAAAATCGTTAAAAATATTTCGAAATCCTTTGGAATTTATTAAAATATCTTTAAATCTCTTCAACTTTCTTCAAATTCCTATCCTTTAATTCTTTTAAAAATCTCTTATTTTCTTGAACACTCCTAAAGTCTCTTTAAATATCTTGAAGTCCTTGAAGATCCCTTAAAGTCTTTCTTAATCCTTTAAAGTCTCTTTAAAATCCCTTTTAATTCTCTAAAAGTACTCAAAATATCCTAAAGTCTCCACAAAATCCCCTAAATGTCTCAAAATTTCTTTCAAATTCTTAAAATCCCCTAAATTTATTTCAAATCCATTAAAAATGCTAAAATCACTTAAAATGTATTTAAACATCTTGAAACCTTTTCAAATTATTCTAAATCTATTGAAATCGTTTAAAATATTTCGAAATTTTTTAAGAAGAAAAAAATTCGTCTAAGTAGTCGTCTGAAACTTCAGCCCAATCAGTTTTAAGATTTTGAACAAGCTTTCAAGCACCAAAACTTCGGATTACAATTTTGGAACTAACGTAACTGGAAAAAGCCATTTTTCCACCTTTAATAAATCTAATTTTCACTTCTGATGTGGGAATTGAAATTAAAATAAATAATAAATGTGCTTCTACCCAGTTTCTTTTCCAAAGGAAAAAATGCTTCAGCAATTTCAGATTCACATTGAATCTATTGATTTTGATTGGGAACGAATACAGTTCTGTTCTTTCTTTTGCATTAATTATTGCAATCTCTAAAAATAGCATTCTGTCAAATTGAGTCTCAAATTCAATCAAAATTTCAAAGGAACAATTGCATTCAATTCTTATTCACTTCTAATTGAAATCATTTTGTTTTTGTCTCAGCATTTATAACCCACTGCTGTAAAACCTTCAGAGATTAAAATTACACGCGTGAATACTTATTTGATATGAAAGATGAGTCATACAAGTGCGTGCTAATTTTTGGAATTAAGAAAACATTCATCTCATAAATTTTCTCAAACTCCCAACCTATTTCCGTGCTCCAAACTGCCATTTTTTCTGGCTCATTAGCTTCTACAAAATGACAAATACCCAGGGGACTAATTATATGTTATCAAATGAAAAACAATGGCTAGGTGACTTCAGTGAGTTGCATTTCTGGAAAATCACCAGGTATCATTTATCCCGTATCATATAAATCGCTGAAACTTTTAAAAAAAATTATTAAAATCATTTAAAAAATAATTATATGCAGTTTGGATAACTCACCTCTTCTACGGTGAGGGGCAGGGTAACACGACTGAAACAGAAAATGGGAAAAAAAATCAGAACAAAGTATCTATATATTTGTCTGCGACCTGTCAAAAGTAGTGATGATTGCAATGGTAGTTGCGTGGCCTTGAGTCACGTTTTTGTAATAAACTCCAGAGAATTTCAAATGTTCATAGTTGTGCCTGACGTACAAAATCGTGGCGGTTCGCAACGTGTTCAAGGCGACACGTATACGCATTGATTGGAAGAATGAGAGGGAAAAGTGACCTTTTTGGGAAGTGGAATTGAATTTTTTTAACTGTTCTCCCCTCTCTCGAAGATAAACGAGGGTTGAGGCCACCCCTCCCCCTTCCAACCAACGCCACCCAAAGTTAAAGATCAGTAACCATACCCCTGGTTTACTTTTCAATTTTCAACCAACAATCGCGTATTGACTCTCATTGTAAACAAATTCGAGAAAACAAGCCAGAAAAATTACTCACAATTCCTTGATGAGCATCTTAGCCAGAGGAGCACATGGACTGGCGTATTCCAAGTTCGATGGGGATACACCACCCTCACTTTCGTAAAACTACTTGCCTTCACTATCTATCCACACTCATGCAAACGTCCTCACTTCCCAAGCAACTGACACGTACTGTGCCACGGCTTCACAAGCCACCCACACATATCTAGTCATTGACTCACACACGTGCACTTTACATTGCTTCTTCTCCCCACTCCCATCACTTTGCTTTACGGCGCATGCTCTGCGGCGCATGACGTCATCCTAGGGATTTTAGATCCGAAAAAGCAGTTTCTCCAAGTGAAAACTCCGATGCTTTGAGCTTTCTCATTTTGGCTTCTCCACTTTCTCTTTCATACAATTTTAACCGCAAGTGAAGAATAATATATTCCTTTTGATATACTTCTCACAGTATAGTTGAAAAATGATACTGAAATTGCAGTATTATTTATTTATTTATTTTTATTATTAGACAAGAGCGCAGTGTTATATTTCTTATAATTTTTTAGGTATATATATATATATATATAATTAAACTTTTTAAGGAAATTTATAATTTATAAGTAGTTTTTCAACTTTCTTATAATAAACTATAAGATAACTATAATAAATAAAGCTCTTATTATTAGTACAATTTATATATTAAGGATATTATGTATAGAAATTGTAAATTGAAGTACCCAGATTCAAACTCTTGCATTATTTTCAGTGCCGTAATGATAAATTTTGACGCCCTGGGCAAAAGCAGATAAGTGCGCCTTTCATATACCCCCCTCCCATACAAACTTTTCATGCAAAAAAAATCAGACTTAATTTTAACCAGATTTTAACTTTGATTTTAATTTCATGGTCAAAATTATAAATAAAATGAATTAAGGCCATATAAGACTTACCCAATCCCTATTTTACCGACATTTTTATCTCTGTAACGATACTTTTACATTTATATTGAGATACCAAATTGAAAATTTCTACAATTGAAGCTATAAAGGATTAAGGTACGTTTATTTGGTTCTAAATATTGACATTTATAAAAAAATTTTTTTCGAAAATTCTTTTTTTCTTTTTACAAAAATTTAAAACCAGATACTTTATGATAGTTTCTTTAATTTTAAAAATTTTCAATTTGATATTTCAATAAATGTAGACGTAATGTTGCAGGGAAAAAATGTCGGTAAGGCAGGGATCGGGTAAGTCTTACATGGCCTTAAAGGCATATATATGCTCTACGTAACCAATTCTTTTGGCCCTCACCATGTCCAAACGGAATTATATATCGCTCTCAAAATTTGGAATACAGGAAATGAGACATTAAATTGCATTTGTATATTCAGTTGTAGTCAAAATTTTGAAAAAAATCAAGTCGGTAAAGTAGGGATCTGATTTTTTTTAAAATTATGGCTCCAACTAAATATACAAACGTAATTTAATGTCTCATTTCCTATATTCCAAATTTTGAGAGCGATATATGATTCCGTTTGGACATGGTGAGCGCCAAAAAAATTTTTCACAACCAAGCGCAGAGCATGGTCTTAAGGCTATGTAAGACTTACCCGATCCCTACCTTACCGACATTTTTTCTCTGCAACGTTACATCTACATTTATTGAGATATCAAATTGAAAATTTTTAAAATTAAAGAAACTATGCTAAGGTATGTTTATCTGGTCTTAAATTATTGTAAAAATAAAAAAAAAAATTTTGAAAAAAATTTTTTTTATAAATGTTAATATTTAGGATCATATAAACGTACCTTATTGCTTTAGCTGCAATTTTAGAAATTTTTAATTTAATATCTCAATAAATGTAGATGTAACGTTGCAGAGAAAAAAATGTCGATTAAGTAGGGATCGAGTAAGTCTTACATGGCCTTAAATTATTGTAAAAATAAAAAAAAATTTTTTTTATAAATGTCAATATTTAGGACCATATAAACGTACCTTAATACCTTAATGCTTTAGCTGCAATTTTAGAAATATTCAATTTAATATCTTAATAAATGTAGATGTAGCGTTACAGAGAAAAAATGTCGGTAAGGTAGGGATCGGGTAAGTCTTACATAGCCTTAAGGAATCTAAAATCATATACTTATAGAACACGTACAGTTTTAAAATTCATGAATATTAGATCCTTTACAATTTAATTTAGAAAATTGATGAAATTATGATTTGTGTTGTTCTGTTTTGATTTATTCCACTTGATTTACTATATTAGTTATCGCGTGATTCTAATTCGATAAATAATAAATAATATTTGATCGATTTCATATGTAATCGGGCATTCTAACCCTGGTGATGTCACGGAATTTTTTGGGGATGAAATATATTATTTCCAAGGTAAATTCTGAGACACGTATTTTTTTTTATCAAAAAATTTTTTCACGTACTTATAGAGCTACATATGAATATTCAGGTGAATTATGTAAACATTAACGAAATTTTTCTTAAAACTATTGTATTTTCAGAATCAATTGACATAATTTAATTTTTTTCGCAGGAGCTTGTGAGAACTAAACTCTTTTAAAATCCATAAACAAAATATTTTAAAAAGTTGAAAATTACCAAAATGGCGTACATTTTTCGAAAAAAATAAAAAGTCAATTATCTCAAAAAGACCACCTTTGATTTAAAAAAAAAAATTTTTTTTTTAGATTTATTATTTTATTGTAATATGATGAAAAGATATCCGTCCTTGCTAAACTATTCCTTCTTATAGAAAAACTTATTTTTTATAAATTAACTTTTTTTTAATATGATATATAACTATGAAGTTTATGAAAAATGTTGTTGTTTATGTCTTAAGGCAATGTAAGACTTACCCGATCCCTACTTTACCGACATTTTTTTCTCTGCAACCTAGTTACTTGTACATTTATTGAAATATCAAATTGAAAATTTCTAAAATTAACGAAAATATGCTAAGGTATGTTTATCTGCTCTTAAATTTTTGTAAAAGTAAAAAAAAATTTTCGAAAAATTTTTTTTTATAAATGTCAATATTTAGGATCAGATAAACGTACCTTAATGCTTTAGATTCAATTTCAGAAATTTTCAATTTGATATCTCAATAAATGTAGAAGTATTGTTGCAGAGAAAAAAATATCGGTAAAAGGTACGGATCGGGTAAGTCTTACATTGCCTTAAAATCAAAAATTGCGTAACATACAAAAAAGAATTAAAGAAGTGCTATGTAAGAATTATATAATATGTAATATTATTATATAATTATAATATGTAAGAATTATATTTAATTTATAAAGGGTGCCATCCTATGGCAGCAGAAAACGCAAAGCAGAAAGCAGAAAATCATAAGAATGAAAGAGAGAGTGACTGTATTTGTCTCTTTCACTTTTACGATTTTCTGCTATCAAGGAATTTTGCGATTTGAAAAAAGTTGTGATTTCTCGAAAAATATTAATTTTTACTTATTTCCTATTTCTAAAGAGATCGAAATTTATCTTAAATTTATCTACTTAAAAATACTTTAAAAATTTCTGAAAAAATTTTCGAAAATTTGTTTGCTTGACCTACGCCATCCCGGAGCTTGAGCCCCGGTCGCCCCGCCCTCGTTACGGCACTGATCGTTTTCACTTTTAATCATCGGTGTACATTTTTTGTTAGAATTTTTGAAATTTCATTTTAGAGAAGTAAAAAATAATCATGAACCTTTGGAGATTGATTTCTTTGGCACAATTTCAATGATTTCAATGAAATTAGAGTAGGATTGGAAATTTCATGAAAAACTTTGGTCCAATCCAATGAAACGATGACCGCTTTGTGCGCATGTTCAGTATTGAAGAACCTTTTCGGCGGGAAAAAAAGGACTATTTGGAAGTATTTACTGTTCAGCAAATTAATTTTTTCTATTTTTTTCTTCAAAGTATAAGAAATGTTTCTCAAAAAATACCAAAAAAATGTTATAAAAATAAACTTTTATAGACATAAAACCCATTGCAATATTCACAATCACTAAAAATTGATTACGTATGTAAATTATTCAACGAAAGGTTAGGTTAGAACGACGTGTGAAAGCACCATAAAATCATCATAAAATATTATGTATGTTCACCCTTCTCTGTTAGCAAGTGTTCAAAGGTTCGCCGTCGACTTTTAAAAAATACAGCCGGAAATGGCGGAGAGTGATAGATTCTGTATGTAATCATGTCGATTTTTCGTGTGTTAGATCCTGAATTGCGTTAAATCTATCGTGCAATAATGTGTTCAATTAGCGAAACGGCAGTAAAAAAAAGAACTTATCGCGTGACCTGCCTCTCCGAAATTACGGTTGGGCGAAATGGCTCCTTAAAAAATACATAAGAATGGAGCGGATCGACGGTCATCGCGTTGTTCTCGACTGCACACGTTGAAATTTTTTCTCTGCATCCGATAATATAATACTCGCGAAAGTAATAAAGTTAATTATAAGCTCCTTTAAATAAGCGATTGACTCTCATCTTTAAGTAGCCTCGCAGCTGGTTCTCGGGAAAAACGCAAGAGAAGAGAAAACAAAAAGAAAAAGAAAATAAATAGGAGGTCCATGGAAAGTAAGAGGGAGTTAGAAAAAAGTCGCAGCTGACAAGTGAATATCGATAAAGTGCAGGAAAACAAAACGAGTCAGAATGGATGAGTGTATGCTAAATGACCTTTTGGAGTGCTCCGTATGTTTAGAACGTTTAGACACTTCCAGTAAAGTTTTACCGTGCCAACATACTTTTTGTAAAAAATGTTTAGAGGAAATAATCAGCACACACCGAGAACTTCGGTGTCCAGAGTGTCGAGTTCTAGTCGATGTGAAGGTAGACGATCTGCCTCCAAATGTTTTACTGATGAGAATTTTGGAAGGAATGCGAAATGCAACTCCAAAAGGAGCAAAAACTCCTTCGAAGAGTAATAATGGGCCTCAGCGCCTGTTTGGTGGTCATCAAGTCGCCCCTGCACCAACAATTAATACCAATCAACCAGTTGTTCTTGCTGCTGATCCTTCTCGACATACTAATGTTGCTGCAAAGCAAGTTCATCTTCATAATCAACCCTACGGGCGTGCCATTTATGACTATATGTCGAAGGTCCCAGGGTGCGTTTCTTTATTTTCCTATCCTATATCTTAAAAAAGTGATGTTACCAATATATTGAACACATTGTTGTCGAAAATCTGATTGGTTTAGAAACTGCGTGAATTGTTTGAATATATCGAATTTAAAAACAATCTTCAGACTATTTTCGTTTTCAAAAAGATTATTACGACAGAGAATACGAATTTTAGAAAATTTATTGGAATTTTAGAAATATTAAAGAATTTCACGGTATTTCAAGGAATTTTATGAAATTTTTTCTGATTTTCAGAAATTTTAAGGGATTTTACCACAGTTATTGAGGTTTTATAGAATCCAAAGAAATTTAAAGAATATAAAAATATAATAAAGAGTTTTCATTTGATTTTGAGGTAATTGAAAGTATTTAACGAGATTTCATGGGATTTTAAATAATATTAAAGGATTTAACGATATTTTGTGTAATTTTAAGTAATTTTAGAATCTTTGAAGCTGTTTCAAGGATTTTCACGAAGTTTTAGTGGATTTTCAAATATTTTAAGAGATATTAAATGGTTTTAAGGACTTTTAAGAGATTCAAGGAATTTTACGAAATTTTATTAGATTTTTAGCAATTTTAACAGATCATGGGATTTTGAGAAATCTTAAAAGATGCCTAATTGTATGGAATTTAAAAGGATTTTCCAAATTTATTGAGATTCCTAAAATTAGACTAGGAATTACAAATTTTTATATTTCAAAAATTAAAATCTCTAAAGTATTTTGCATACTTTTGAAAGGATTTTTCCAATCCCACATACTTTTGTGAAAAATTATGAGATTTTAAAGGATTATAAAGTAATTTTAAGGAATTTGACTATATATTTTGTGGAATTTTAAGTAATTTGAGCAACTTTTAGACATTTTACGAAATTTCATTCAATTTTAAGGTAATTTAAGAGATTTAATATGATTTCACTGAATCTTGAAAAATATTAAGGAATTTAAAAGAGCTTTACGAAATTTATTGAGATTTTAGAAATATTAAGTGATTTCAGGGTATTTTGAGGAATTTTATGAAATTTTAAAGGATTTTACGAAATTGCATAGAATTTTAAGTAATTTTTAGAGATTTTACAATGTTTCATAGAATATTAAGTTATTTTAACGACTTAATGGATTTCAACCGATTTACGAGATTTCATTGCATTTTCAGGAATTTCAAGGGATTTCATGGGATTTTATGTAATTTTATGTGATTTGATGATATTTTGGGAAATTCTAAATACTTTTATGCAACTTTAAAATATTTTATGGGATATTAAGTAATTTGAAGAAATATCAATTGATTTTGCAAAATTTAAAGGAATTTTATGACATTTCCTGGGATTTTTAATAATTTTAAGGGATTTTACGATATTTTATGGGATATTTAGTAATTTTAAAGACTTTTATGGATTTCAAGGGATTTTACGATATTTCATTGAATTTTAAGGTATTTTAAAAGATTTAATGTGATTTTACGGAATCTTGAAAAATGTTAAGGAATTTAAAAGGGCTTTACGAAATTTATTAAGATTTTAGAAATATTAAGTCATTTCACGGTAGTTGGAGGAATTTTATGAAATTTTAAAGGATTTTACGAAATTGCATGTAATTTTAAGTAATTTTCAGAGATTTTACAATGTTTCATAGGATATTAAGTTATTTTAACGACTTAAGGGATTTCAAGGGATTTACGAGATTTCATTGGATTTTCATGAATTTCATGGGATTTTAAGTAATTTTATGGGATTTGATGATATTTTGAGAGATTCTGAGTAATTTTAATCAACTTTAAGATATTTTATGAGATATTGTAATAAGTAATTTGAAGAACATTTATTTCCAGAAATTTTAAAGGAGTTGATGAGATTATATTGTATTGTTAAGAATTTTGAAGAATTTAACGAAATATCATGGGATTTTGAGTAATTTTAAGAATTATCAATTGATTTTGCAAAATTTAAAGGAATTTCATGACATTTCATGGGATTTTTAATAATTTTAAGGGATTTCACAATATTTTATGGGATATTTAGTAATTTTAAGGACTTTTATGGAATTCAAGGGATTTTACGATATTTCATCGAATTTTCAAAAATTTTAAAGGATTTAATCAGACATCATGGGACTTTGGGTAAGTTTTAGGAATATCAAATGAATTTACGAAAATTAAACTAATTTCACGAAATTTTGAAAGTAATGAAGGTATTTTAATATGGGGATTTCATGGGATTTTAATAATTTTATAGGATTTGATGATATTTTGGGAGATTCTAAGTAATTTTAAGCAACTTTAAAATGTTTTATGAGATATTAAGTAATTTGAAGAATATTTATTTCCAAAAATTTTAAAGGATTTGGTGAGATTATCTTGGGTTTTCAAGAATTTTAAAGAATTTAACGAAATTTCATGGAATTTTACCAAATTTTGAAGGATTTTACAGAGATTTTAAGATATTGTATGGGAATTTTACGAGATTTCATGGTATTGTCAGGAATTTTAAGGGATTTCATAAAATTTCATAGGATTTTAAATAACTTTAAGGGATTTGTCCATATTTTAAGGGATTTTACGATGTTTTATGGGATATTAAGTAATTTTAAAGACTTTGAATGGATCCAATAGATTTTACAAAATTTTGGTGGATTTTCAGAAATTTTAAGAGATTTAATGAGACTTTATGGGACTTTGAGTAAGTTTAAGTAATTTTAAGAAACATCAAATGAATTTACCAAATTTAAAAGAATTTCACCAAATTTTGAAGAATAATAAAGACATTTTAAGGAATTTTATAAAACTCATGAAGATTTCTGAAATTAAATAAAGAATTACAAAATTTTATATTTCAAGAATTAAAAATTCTTAATTATTTTATCTACTAGCAAAAGGTGTGCAAAAACGTGAAACTAATCGCGCGCAGGGGGCGCGGATCATAATAATTGCTAGTATTTAAAAAACGTTTTGTCATGAAATTATTTTATGTAGCTCTTATTTTCAGTAAACAAGAACGATTCAAATTAAAATTGGTATCGCCGATAGGGAAAATCCTCAAATACATTATGAGAAGTCAAATTATTGTTAGAAGCTTTAATTAGATTTTCTTTCTACGAATCAGAAAAGAAACCCAGTGAAATAAATAACTGCTTAATGCTTCTATTTGCAGCCAAAATGTCTGATACAATTAAAAATCAATCAATATTATTTCTGAACCCTAAAGCCAATTTTTGCATCAACAACTTTCTAGAATTAAACTTATTAATCATTTTTACACTTTGGTTGTATTCCGCAATTTTTTTAAAAGAAAAAAATGAACCTGATCAAAATAAAGATAACATTAAATTAAAGGCGGAAAAATAATGATCATTTATAATTTTTTTTCTCAATTATTAATTGCTTTGCATATCACATTAATTTTGTGATATTTTCTTATTCAGATTAAAAAGATACATAACTATAAACTCGTTAACTTGAAGTGATTCAGACAATAAGCTGACGTACAAAGTAATTGGATAAATGCTTACTTATCTTGTCGCATTTAATTTCATCTCTTATGTTACTTTTTCTTCATATTTTCTTTTTTATTTTCGGCTCACAGTTGTTGAAGCATAACATTAACAATTTATCTAACGGAAGTTGCATATCTTAGGAAATTTTTAGAAACACATTGTAAAAGTCAAGATACTTTAAGTAAATATGTAAATAAAGTAGCTAATGTATTTGCAAAGAATTTCATTTTTAGATTTATCTCGATAACAGCTTCTATCTTGCTGCTCAGTAAAAATACACAAGAATCGTAGAAGATAAAAATGCACAGGTACTATACTTTCTCCTTTTTAGATGAGTTTTTGGAGAAATAATAAAAAAACAAATTTAACTTACTTTTTTTGAATATCCGCGCGCTCTGCGCGCGATTAATTTCTCATTTTTGCACACCTTTTGCTGGTATACAAAATAATTGAGAAATTTATCATTTTTGAAATATAGAAACTTGTAATCCCTTGACTAATTTCAGAAATCTCCATAAGTTTCGTAAAATTCTTTAAAATCCCTTTAATATCCTTCAAAATCCTTAAAATTACTTAATATTCTATAAAATCTCGTAAGATCCCTTAAAATTATTTAAAAGCCCTGAAATGTTATGAAATCCATTAAAATTCCTGAAAATCCAATAGAATTTCGTAAAACCCCTTGAAAGTCCTTAAAAAATAACTTAATATCTCATAAAATATCGTAAAATATCTTACAAGTATTTAAAATTCCATGAAATTCCGTAAAATCCCTCGAATCCCTTAAAAGTCTTTTAAATTACTTAATATTCTATAAAATATCTTAAAATCCCCTTAACATCCTTTAAAATCTGGTTAAAGTCCTTCAAATTTCGTAAAATTACTTGATATATTCTTCAAAATTCCACAACCTATGGAAACCTAAAATTCCACAAAATATCGTAAAATCCCTTAAAATTATTTAAAATCCCATGAAATGTTATGAAATACATTAAAATTCAGAATCTGGTGAAATTCCTTTAAATATTATAAATTCACTTCATATTCCTTGATATTCCTTAAAATTCCACAATCTATTGTTACATCCCTTAAAATTAATTAAAATTCTATAAAATCTTAGGAAATTCCTTTAAGTTTCGTAAAATCACTTGAGATTACTTAAAATTACTCAAAAGCCCATTAAGCCTTAAAAAATCTCTTAAAAATATTCAAAATTCCTTAAAATCTCGTTAAATACTTAAAAATACTTGAAAGTTCAATGAATCTCAACAAATTTCTTAAAATTTCTGAAAATAAAAGTCCTGAAAATTTCTTATTATCATAAAATACCTTAAAATTCCTTAAAATTACTTAGAGTCCACAAAAATATCATCAAATCTCACAAAGTTACTTAAAATTACATGAAATCTCCAAAAATTCCTAAAAATCCAATGAAATCTCGTAAATCCCTTGAAAGTCCTTAAAATAATTTAATGTCCCCTAAAATATCTCACAAGTCTTTACAATTCCATGAAATTCCGTAAAATCCCTTGATATTCTTTAAAACTGTTTAAAATTACTTAATATCCCATACAATATCTTAAAATTCCCTTAACGTCCTTCAACATCTGGTGAAATTCCTTTAAATTTTGTAAAATAATTAAATACTACTTGATATTCCTTGAAGTTCCATAAAATTTCATCAAATTCCACAAACTATCATTATATCCCTTAAAATTACTCAAAATCCCATGAAGTCTTATGAAATCCTTTGAAATCACAAAAATCGTTAAAATAACTTAATAAAATTAATAGAATAATTATTAAATTATAATTAATAAAATTACTTAAAATCCCATTAAGGACATGTGATACTTTACCATAAGAGCAAATTAGTTATACCAATTATATATTCGTAATAATAAATATTTTTAGCTAATAAAAGTCAATAAACCTTCGTTTACATGAGACGAAGGTTTATTGACTCTTATATACTAAAAATATTTATTATTATGAATGTATAATCGGTATAACTAATTTGCTCTTATGGTAAAGTATCACATGCCCTTAAATCTTATGAAATTCCTTGAAATTCGTGAAAATCCAATATAATCTTACCTATGTGTTTAAAATTACTTAGAATCTCCCAAAATATCATCAAATCCCATAAAATTACTTAAAATCCTATGAAATCTTATGAAATCCTTTGAAATTCCTGAAAATCCAATGAAATCTCGTAAATGCCTTAAAATCCCTTAAGTAATTAAAATAACTTAATATCCTATGAAATATCGTTAAATCTCTGAAAATTATTTTAAATTTCATGCAATTTCGTAAAATCTTTTAAAATTTCATAAAATTCTTCAAAGTACCGTGAAATCACTTAATATTTCTAAAATCTCAATAAATTTCGTAAAACTTTCTTAAATTCCTTAACATTATTCAATATTCCATGAAATCTCATTAAATTTATTAAAATACCTTAAAATCCAGTGAAACTTTGTAAAATTCCTAAAAATCTCTTAAGAGTTTCTCAAATTACTTAAAATTACTTTATAATCCCATAAAATCTCATAATTCTGATGGTTCAATAACTGATCTTGATATCAAGATATATCTTGAAATATTTTTTTGCTTTACTAATAATTTATTTTTCACATCAAAATAATTATTTTTATTACTTTAAATTATTTTCTATCTTTATGTAACCTTTTTATTAGTAATCGTTTTGACAACGAAAATAATCTGAAGATGGTTTTCAAATTCGGTATATTCACACATATTCGCGCAGTTTCTAAACCAATCAGGTTTTCGACAACAATGTGTTCGATATATTGGTAACATCTCTTTTTTAAGATAGGAGATTCAAAAACATACAAAAAAATATTAAATATAGAGGTAAAATTTCATAAACTCTGAAACATACGTAACTGAATAAATACATATTTGAAATGAAAGAATTCTCGAACTATTTCGTTTTACAAATATTTTTCACAGAATTTGATATCTTCATTTTATAATTGACTTTCATTTGAAGTCCAGGAACTGATCTTAACTTCAAATTGCTTTCAATTTTCCTTTGAGAACTGTGTTTTGAGGGAAAACTACTTTATCTAAGTATGAGTGACTCAGCAGAAGGATTCAGATCTTATACATGATCTCTCTGAACTTTTCATCCTTTTGCCTCGTCATTAAAATATAGATGAGGCTATTTTTTAAGACTCATTGATGAGGTTCTCAAAGATTTTTAATAAATCACGCAGATTATAAGTTACGAGATTTTTTTGTGTAATAAGCGATATTAGATTCCGTTTTGTGTGGAATGTGGATAATAGTACGAATATTCAGAGTAATTATGAATAAACGATGATGACTTCTTCACTTCGTTTTTAAAATTGAGGAAGTATAGAGAAGTTAATTATACCATATCTATTTTTCTCGAATTAACAATATTTTTTCTAATTGATAGAAATTTCCTTGAGGGCTCTGGGATATATTCAATTTTTGCAATCTTTGTTGTTTAGAATCGTTTAAATTATTAGATGTTTGAGTTTAAAAAAATAACTTTAAACGCTTCGAACTTAATTCACAATTTTCAAGATCTCTAATTTTTAATTTTCTATTTCTATGTTTTAGGGATTTGAGCTTCAAAAAAGGAGATATCGTTGTTCTTCGGAAGAAAATCGATAACAACTGGTATTTTGGGGAATGTGGTACTAATCATGGAGTCTTTCCTCTTTCATATATACAGGTATTCACCCCTTTGAATTGAAGTGTATCACAAGCAAAATATTTTGTGTTAAGATATTCCTATTTTACAAAAATAAATTATTTCCAAATTTTTAGGTAATGACACCTTTACCACCACACGTGCCACAGTGCAAGGCTTTATACGACTTTAGAATGTCCAATGACGACGAAGATGGTTGTCTTACCTTCAACAAAGTAAACATTATTCTATGTAACAAATAACAAAATACAAAAGTACTCAATTTTATTTATATTTACAATTTAAATTTTTCAGGGCGAAGTCATCAGTGTTATCAGAAGAGTGGATGAAAATTGGGCAGAAGGAAAACTTCTAGACAGAATTGGCATATTTCCATTGGCCTTTGTCGAGCTAAATAGTGTCGCTAGGGCTTTAATGAAACTGTCTACAAAGTAGGTTTTATCAGAAACAAGAACTTAAGAAAAACTTAATAATAAATTGATTTCCTAGTGAGAGATTTTGAATTATTAAATTAATGACTTAAACATTTTTTTAGTGTACAGCCAGGACCATCGAGAGTGGCTCCGCCGACTCCCACTAATGAAGAAACTACTCCATTAATTCCGACTGACCATTCTCGGAATGTGCAAACGACGAGCCAGCCCAGACCTCAAGTTTCTCCGGTAATTAATTTTATTGCAAGCTAGTTTCCATTGCATTGATTGTCCGAATTAATTCATTTTCAAAATTAATTGTTTATATATCTCGAAAATTTTGAATTTAAATCTTGACTTTGATTCTTAGCACCAATCTTCTTAAGGGCGTTGGACCCAAGTGTTAAGCTCAAAATTCCATTCTTCATTTTACTCAACGAAAATTATAGATAAATATTTTATCCCTCTGTAGTGCTAATCTTTTTTCAAATATAAGACTGCATACAGAGCGAAAAAATATTTAATTTCGATACTTTTTGCATAAAACGAAAAATTCAAAATCTAACTTCAAAATTGGATATTTTTATTTTACTTAAAACATATTTGAATTAGATATTTTCTCGCTCTGTACGCATAATTCTAGTTAAAAATTGATTAATTCTACAGAGGGAAAAAATTCGAAATTTAATATTTGTTGAGTAAAATGAACAAATCGAATTTTTAGATTACAGGGTGGCCACATGTTAGGGAAGTCAGGGAAGTCAGGGAAATGTCGAGGAAAAAAAAGTTTGTCACGGAAATATCAGGGAAATTCGAGTAGTTGTCAGGGAAAATAGAAATTGACATTTATGTTAACTATGCGTCCCTCAAGTGAACAGAACCACATCTTATTTTTGGGAAAAAACCTATTCTATATTTTAGTGCTAATTTAGTGCTAATTAATGCCCAAATATTAAATTTAGTGCTTCGAATTTTTTTAAAAAAAA